>JAIPRM010002929.1:0-28197 GCA_025469315.1 Stegophylla sp. TES_Ste_2020
TAATTTTTATTTTTTTTTCTGTATACACATTTTTTTATAGAAATACTTGAACAAAAGTTTCAACCTGCAACTTATTGAATCACAATTCGCCTTTAGACGGTACTGTTAGACGTTATTTTTCGAAATTTTCAATAGTTTAATTGCAAAAATAGCAAAATTGTAATATATTTTTGAGAAATCAATAATTTTTATTATTTATAAATTTAAATAAAAGAAATTTTGGGTGGGGCTATAGACCCAAAGCCCCTCCCTTGGGTGCGCCACTGGGAGTAATGCTATCTGCAATCAGGGTTGGATACAAAGGAAGGCGGGGAGCTGAAGCCCTTCTATGATATTGCAAAATATTCAATTATATATATATATATATATATTCCTATTAAATTAACTAATTAAAGATATACAATATTATAACATTGTTTATTAGTTTACTTGAAATATGACAATACAAAATAAATATTGTTGTGATAAATAAAATTATAAATTATAATCAAATGAGATCATAGTTTACACGCTTTGACATTCTGATTGGAGCGAAGAAGCTAGTGCTTGTACAATGATGTTAACTTCTTTATTTTTTTTCTGTGAACATTTTTCGTTTTGTCCAAAATTTTTGACCAGTAACTTATTGAATCATAATTTGTCTCTAGTTGGTACTTTTAAGAAGTTATTTTTCAAAATATCAATGGTTTTTTCAAAATTTGGGAGAAACTAATCAAAATCTGATTAAAAATGCCTTAAAACTACTTTTTTTTAATTCAAACTTTATGAAAATTATAATAT
Source organism: Stegophylla sp. TES_Ste_2020 (assembly GCA_025469315.1). Classification (NCBI taxonomy): domain Eukaryota; kingdom Metazoa; phylum Arthropoda; class Insecta; order Hemiptera; family Aphididae; genus Stegophylla; species Stegophylla sp. TES_Ste_2020. The sequence continues at coordinate 781 of JAIPRM010002929.1, forward strand.
TGTAAAACAATAGTTGAATAATATGAAAAATCTTTTGGTGAACAAAAAATGTCGGAACTTTTTTCTCACCAAAAAAAGTTTTTTGCTCTTCTAAGATTCTTAAATAATGACTATTTTTTAATAAAAAGATATAAAAAAGGGTGAGTACAAAATATTTTTTTTATTTGTAATATTAACGAATTTTATAATTTTTAAGTCAAATAGTTTTATATAAATTGCAGCTACACTCAGAATCGTTTTATTGAAGAGATTATTTATCGATTTTTTTTTTTTAATTTAACACTCCCTTCAAATCCCTCCCGAGAAGTGAAGAATCCCCATTGTGTGAAGTATGACTGGGCTTTTTTAATAACTTTTTTTTCTGTAAACTTTTTTTTTTTTTATCAAAAATGTGTTCGGATTAGTAAATGATTAGTATTTTAGGCGTAAATTTTTTTAGTAAAGAATTTGATAGGCATTGAAATTTAAAACAATTAGCGTTCGAAATTCCCAAAAGTTTTTCTAACAACGATAAAATATGCCTTTTTATGACATATATTTTAGATATTTTATCATAATCCAATAATCTATAATTATCTATATTAGTTCAGATTAGATACTCAGTTCTAGATTTACTGCTGTCTGCAATGGCATCATTTCGGTTTTCTATGGGATGACAAATATTTGTCGAAGAAATTAATATGTTCATATTTAGTGTAAATAATTATGTTTAAATATCGTGGTGTTTCATACATTATATCGTAAATATCATTAAAAAGAATTACGTAAATTTCTTCAGCTCTTACAACAAAATTAAAGGAACTTTTTAGTGTTGTTATAATTAATTACCCATCTGGTGACCTCTAAATACATTAGGATTTGACACATGTAATTTGCAAATTTGTATGAATTGCAAAGTAGGTACGTAATTTACACGGGGTTATAGGAAACAAAACACTAATATGCGTTAAATGTTGATGAAATAATGCTTGTAATGCAAAATGTACAGCGAAATTAAAGGGATTTTCAGGTTTAAGTGAAGATGCATAAATTTGTTTTCCATATTATAGTCAATGTTCGTTCCACATTTTTGGTTAATATTTGTATCAAGTTTAACACTCTAAACCTCGTATTATATGTGTTTAATTTATACGTACCTATATGAAGTTATTTTATGAACAATATTTAGGAAACCAATTTCACGTTTAGAAAACAATATGCAAATATACAGCTCAAAAGTTTCTGACTCTAGAAAAAACACGAAAACCAAAATTACTAATAACGTACCTACATTTAACGATGTATCTCATTATCATAAAATTCTATCTCTAATACATTTTAAATAACAAATGTCTGTTTAAAATTAGGTTATGAGAAGCCATTGTTCTAAATAGTGAAGGTTGTTTCTCATATTTCTTTACCACAGATTTATAAATGTTTGTGTTTTACATTTTGTTAAAGTACAATTTCACGTAATGGCTGATGTATATTAATTATTTATTATTTCGAATGTTTATTTGAGATCTATGTCAAACTTCGGTTAATATCCGAGTCTAAGAATTAATCACTTTTCAATTTCGTGGCGATTAAACTTTTTCCTAAACGACTGCTAACCAATTTTAGATTAAATAAGCAAGTTGTAATTTGCCGATAAATCAGAAATTTTTTTCTCCACTTTAAAAGAATTTTAACTTCTACATTTAAATTGTGACTTTATTACAGAAAGATTGATTCCATTAAAAATATTACTTTATGGTTTATTTTTTTCAATCTGTCATTCGCATCGAGGTTTTAATGAAGTTCTTTTGTTATGCTCAATAAACTCGTTATTCGAATATAAAACTAAGATGGGACTCAACCGAATAATGTCAAGTTTTTCCAGTCTCTCCATGATTTGATTCTTTAACAATTTTTCATAAACTTTTTAAAGTACCCGTTCATTAATTACTCCATAGAAATAAGTCTGAACGTTCTCCATACTATCCACATTTCTATTCTACATAGTCCTTCTCTTTATATTGTTCTGCAAGTTTTTCTGCTACACAACATTACACTCCAAGTATACGTTATAAGTATGTCCTCTATACACCTACACCGATGTTCTCTAAAATGAAAAGATTCTTTTTTGTCATTAAAAGCTTTTTTGACGTGACATATTTATGTTATTACTCCTCCCGTTTTCTCTGATTACACCGGCTTAATACTGGTCCGTCTACCAATACTATTGTCATTGTTATGCTTGTTTTCTTGTTTTTTTTTTTGATAAATTTATCTTTCTCATCTTACTAACTTCTTAACATTTATTTATTTCATATTTAACACATAATATTGTAATATTGTGCATACTCACTAAATGAAAACAAATAAAATTAAAATATTAAAATATTGATAAATTTTAACCGTCCACATTCGAGATACGTATAGTCATTAAGTACATACCTATTATTCTAATATAATAAATTAAGTAATTGTCAAGCCGGAAAAATCAGGAATAAAATCTGGTGTTAAATTTAAAACATAAGTAGAAACTACTTACAACAAAATTAAAGACAATAACTTTTTTTTAAATATAACCGTTAAGATTTTTTTTGTGATTCAAATATTAAATATACTTACTTTAATAAGTTTATAATAAACACCAATTTTTGTAAACATTTGTAAGCTCTTCTTAATTTTTATCGTATAATATTAAATGAATCTTCACTATCGTAATATCTTGATAATTATACTGTCACTTATTTTCTTAATGAGTGTTTTTGTTCTATAACTAAAACCAAGGTATATTTTTTGGAATAAAATTACTAAAGGTTATAAAATTAACATTAATCAATAAAACGCAATACTACTTGTGAGTTGTGAGAATTCATTTTTTAGTTATAAACAAATCAATGATCTAGTGTCATCATAGTACATATATTGAATGATTAATTTATTTTTTTTTTATTAAAACTTTTTGAAAGTATCCTGCAGAACCTTTAAAAAATAGCTAGTTAGACATCTAATTAACATATAAAATCTAAATTATTATTATTATATTTATAATGTTAATAATATTAGTCTTTCTTAATGTATGTTATTATGGTAGGTACGCAACGTACATTTTATGGATGGGAGGTAAAGTAATATTATTGAATAAACTAAAAACTTTAAAAAAATAGTCTATTTATTATTAAATACGTCTTTGTTACAATATTTTTTATTCCAAAAGGTTGAAGTTTAAAAGTCAGATTAAAGTGTAAAAAAGTCACAGCCAGCAAGGGATCGTGTTTTTAAAAATGAATTTTATTAAACACAAAAAAAGATTTTTTCTAAAATATCAGCAACAGTGTTTCTGTCATTTGACATAACTCCTTTTTAAAACACAAGCAAATGTTCGTTTTTGTTCGTCTCTTAAAACAGGGCATTACAAGTTTTACAATTTTATGGAAAGCAATAGGACATTTTTAGAAAAAATAAAACACAACCCCTTTTGGAGGGTAATTTTTAATTTGTATGTTTATCAAAACAACAAAATTTGTTGTTTTAACATTTAATGTTCGTGAACAAAATATTGATGTGTTTTTATTAACTTCATGTTAAATTTGTGTGTTGCCCATTAATAGAGCTCAATTAATATTGCACAATTTTATGTTTCTTCAATCGAAATAATTAAAAATCACAGTGTCTTAAAACATACATTTTATTATCTCAAACATGTATGACGATAAGATAAACAAACCCTGGCCGTGTAATTATTCATTCTGATATTTTACTCATTTGAGTCTTTCAATTATATAATAACTGTGCACTAAGCACCCCTTTTATAAAGGGTTATTATCAAAGTTAAGGCCAAAAATGTTAACAAATATCAGGAAAAAGGAGACTTTGTTTGTATAAAGTATATTTTTCGGATAATTGTTAATTTTTTCAAATTTCAGGGGTAGGGTCCGGACCCTGACCTCTTCACCTGTTAGGTCTTGATCAGAGTAATGATTTAGTAAACGTTCAATCGTAAATTAGTGAGTTAGGTTAGGTTAGGTTATTTTCTGATTGTGAAGTGTAAAATAGATTACTGAATCTACGAGTTACCGAAATCAGTATTACATTAGATTGGATACCTAATTTCGGTTTGGACTAGCTTTCATGCACGAAAAAAATTGATTATTGTTTTGAACAAAGAGAAGAGTTATCAAGTTTTCATTATTCAAATCTTATGAAATAATATTCGCGATAATTTTCTCAAAATTTATTGAAATATATGTCGTAATACTATGGTCAAAATATCCCCATTATTTAAAAAAAATTAACGTTACCGTTTCATTAACATTTCTCCGAAAAAATTTAAGTTTAAAACCACTGAATTTCGTATTTATCTAGAGTGTTTAAAATGTTGAGTAAATACGATTTTTCATTTGAAAATTTCGATGGAGTAGAAAGATAACGGTATTTTTAAAGTTACGGGAAGCTTTTTTTCGAATAATAATTAATAATATGAAGTTACAATTATGGCTTTTGTAGATTGAAAAAGTAATCACAAGTTAATGGTAATATTTAATTCATAATTTCATACTTCCACGTACTTTTTGATAAAATCCGAAAGTGTAACAATAATTGTGAATACCAGTAAACAGACCAATTAGTTTTTCACGTGAACTTAAATGATAAATCGAATTTTAATATTCTAAATTAATAAATGCGATTCTGTTTAAATCAAATCAAAATCAAAATAATTATCCACCATTGTCTAACATTTAAACGAACAAAACGAACAGTGTCTACTTATAGGAATGTACTGTAAACGGATAACTATTTGATTCTATATTCATTGAGAGTATTATATTATCTTACATAAAAACAATAATTTAAAGTTTACCGTATCAATTCCTACATGATAATTAAGAATGAAATTTTTTTGGTGTAATTTAAATATTATCTATCACTATCTTATAACCTTAAAGTATTATATTATACATTGTACACAATGTACCTAAACAGTAGCCAATAAAACCACAAACTGACAATATACGACAGCACTAACTTATATGTACATAATATAATGTTTTAAGAATTATTATTCAACTAATATTTTAAATAGGTAAAACAAAAGAGTTAACTACATTCAGGTTGAACGGATTCACATTCATTACTCTATTTCAACTTAAAACATATTTGGTAACGTATCTAATTGTTGGTTCTGACCGATAAATTTAGGGAATAACTCGGTGGTTTTCAGAAGCCAAATACAGCCCGATAAACTTTAAAGACCATTAATTATTAATCATAACCACTATTAAATTAGTCTACAACGAAAGTGCACGTAGAAGGTTAATTTGTAATCTTGCGTAAACCGTTAACAACCACATAGTAAAAACTAAAATATTCATTAAATTATTAAGTATTTACTATATTGTGAAATTATAATGATGCAATGACTTAAAAAAAAAAAAAAAAAAATTGAATTTCTATGATTATATTTTAATATTATACTAAATTACTGTGTACGATTACGTTTTAACAAGTCCTGTTTTGGTTATATTCGCAATTGAAATTGCGAAAATGATTTTGAGTAGACCACGGTGGGTAAGTTATTACTAGTTTAGTTTTTAGAGAACACTTAATTTACTGATTTATTTTTTGTATTATAATATGCTGGTCTTTAGCAGTATAAGTTTTGGAATAAAAACAGAATAATTCATTTAATTATTCGTGAAATTAATCAATTTTGCTGTATTTAACTTTTGAAATGCTTACAAATCATAACTTTTAAATAGAGATTTTGAATATTTTCATAAAAATATAAATATTGGTAGACCTATAATATATTAATTTAAATATTTACGTTAATTATCATTACAGAGATTGTTTGTTTTTTTATCATTATTAGAAATTATTAAACTGACTTGACCAATATAAAATAAATAAATACACTTATGGATTTTGCCATAGGCGTATTTAGGTGAGGGGGCTAATGCCCCTCAAAACCACTCATAGTCCCCCTACCAGATTTTTTGAAAATTGCTTAAGGTTAATGTACTTTGTGGGAGCTAAATCAATAAATAAACATTTCAGCCTCCCCCCCAAATATTTTTTCCTAATTACGCTAATGGGTTTTGCATGAATTATATTTAATAATTATTAAAGATCTAGAAATTAATCGGGATTAATCTAGAAAAATTGAAACTTAAATTTGCAATCAAATACATATATTTATATGTTATATTAAAATATCAACAACATTATAGATAGTTTAATGGATTGACAATAAAATTAACTATCATTCTGTCAAAATTAGTTAATACGTGAAAACAAAAATAATTTTTTTCATTGCGGTTTCGTGAACACAACATGCCTTATTTTAAAGACATCAAACTTTTAGTTATTCATATGGCGTTTTCAATCCAGCGAACTGATTATTAATATGATATATTTTTTTCAGCGCTGACATAAATATAATAGCACACTGCAATACCTCTCAGTAGCAAATCCTTTCTTCATTTTACAATTTACAAAATTTATAATATATTGAAAGTGTCTAAAACATATTTCACTGCTATATACAACCAGTGTGTTTATTGGAGCGCTCCCTTTGCGATTACCACAAAACCCTTTCCAACTCATTCCTCTTGATGTTGGCTTCCTCATTCTCTCTCTCCCCCTCTCCATGTCTTGTAAATGGTTCATAATGCATATGCACCAGCCGGTGCCCTCAGAGTCCATTACATTTTCGCCAAATCCTTCTTTTTCAAACTCAAGCCCTATAATAACCGCTACTCTTATAACATGCATATAATCACGTGGCGTCGTACATACAGATAATATATTCCGTCGTGCTTATACAACGTTCCGCGGATACGAGTTCATCAATCACCGATATCTCGATAAAATATGCATATTTTTTCCTAATTATGATTCATTAATCGCTCTAATTCTTATCTTCACGTCGTCATTGTCGAGACGATAGACCTCAAAAGCCAATCAATATCCGTGTCCTAAAAATGCACTTGCCATTATCTGCAGCGTTACACATCGATCACGCTGTGATGTTCGAGGTTTTTCGGTCAGTCTTATTTCCCCCCCCCCTCCCCAACACATATTGTTTGCGTTTATGTTTTCCGCTCTGAAAACACGTGATTAATATTGGAAGCAATCGTGTTTACGCAGATTCGGTTACCATCGACATTATTCGATTTTGCATTATTGTCGGTCAGTGGCGTATTTGAGGGGAGGGCGATGGTTGGATCGCCCTCTCCTTGGGTTTTTTTTCATCGAAATGTAATATTATACATTTATAATAATTATCAACGTTCATCACCGAGGACCATTTTTAAAAGAAGAAGAAAAAGACGATTTTACTGCAACTATTTATTAAATTTTGATACTTGTAATTAATATACAAGTGAATAATACTTAATTTAAAATTCTATTTTGAGTGAAATTAAAAAAAAAATTCGTTGAAATTTATTCGATTTGTCATTGTCAACAGTGAATTTTTTAGTAACAAGATTTAAACAAATTATTAATAATACATTATTTTTTTTATGAAATACCTGTTTCATATATAAATTTATAATAATAGATATGTACTAACAAATTCTTTTACTTTTGTCATAATTACATATTTTTGCGCAAAAACGTGTTGTACCTATATAATAATATTATCAATTTTATGAATGTGACATTGTTCTATAGTTTATTTAACAAGATTGAGGAAACTGAATGTAAGAAAGCACGATTATTGTCAAAAATTTGGACGGCAAAGAAAACAAGCGTTCTTTTATAAGAACGATGAAAAAATATTTTAGGCTAAGAATAATTTACAAATCTCCCCCTCTTTGGTGGAGCTTCCAGCTACGCTACTATCGTCGGTGTCGTAAAAATCGAGTGCGCAAAGTGTGAATTGCGCACAGGTGACGGCGGGCCTCATACCAAAATATGGTGTACCAAAATCTTTATCGAATTTCATCAATTGTTTATTATTTATTTGGTATCTTAAATATATTTTAAATGGTATTTTTTTCAAAATTATTAACTGTTTTTCCAAAAACAAGGAAAAACTACTGAACATTTGATTAAGTGAAATGTGCCATAAACGAAATTTATTTGTATAGATTTTGGTAGTAACTTAATAATAACCAAAACTAATTGTTCTAAAAACTTGAAATTTTCATTCATTATAAACAACAATGTCATACAGACTGGAAAAGTTTTAAAACAAATTTGACCATTTTTAGAATAAAAATATATTTTTAGAAATATCTCGTTTTTTAGAAATATCTCGTTTTTTGTAAAAATATTTTAATCACATTTTAAATTCTTGTTGTTATTAGCTAGAATTTTAATATTACTTTACTCATATGTATGTCTAATTGCTTTAAAAAAGCTCAGAACTTGTTGGCATATTTTTTTTTATACAGTATTGTTAAAAGTGAATATTTGTATGAAACTAATATACGATTTTTCCCTAATAAAAACCTCATACAACTTTTAATTCTTAATGTGGTAAAAATTATTTTACCAAAAAATTTCTCGCGTCAGTTATATCGTAGGTCAAAACTTCATAAAGTTAAGAATAAAATATAATAATTTAATAATTGCAGGCTTTGAACGATTTTAGTTCAAAATAAAATAAGACAAATTTCGTGTTACACGATTATACATACTCGTAAAATATTTTGAAAATGTACACCGACAACTTGAAATCGTGTTTCACTTCGATTTAGCGTAATTATTTTTACTCGCTTACTAAGCTTTGAAGGAAATGTGACAGTTAATTGATGGTAAAAACGTTTTATACGGTTTTTCTTATTTTTTCGACACGTGAAACTCGTAGTACTTAAACAGTGAAAGAAGACGAATTAATGATACAAGTCAATAATCTAAGTGTTTTAGTTTTATCAGAATTTATTGTCGTCATTAATTCAGTATTCGATTCTTTTGGAATAAAATCGCCAGCCTTTCTGCTAATAAAATCAAAATATATCGTGTTGTGTTCACGTTCGAATCAACTGATAATGCGAAATGTAATTTAGCGGTATTGCCGCATTGGAAATCAGTCCGGTCGACCATATGCGTCCTGGTAGTTGTTACCTTCTACTACTCGGCCACATAACCCAAAAATATATTATTTGTGACGTGACATAAATTTTTAACGTTCATTCTGCTGAGAACTATCTAGATAATTATTAAAATTGTAATAGTATATTTATTATTAATATTAATGCTTATTTTAACATGTAAAACTGAAAATTTGTGAAAGTAATATTCATTTATAACAAGTAGGTAGTAACTTCGTCCTATACTTTGCAGTGCTTATAACATTTTGTATTTTCATCTAGCAGTATATTCTGAAACGTCTTCTCTAGGGAAGCATGCCTTCAAGTTTGAAAACCCTTAGATTAATATTTAAAATCTAAAGCTTGATAACATAAATAGAATAGATCACATAATAAACACCATAAATCAAAAGATAATTTAGTATTATTAATGTTTCAACGCGGTAATGTAAATCTAAAGATATGTTTTACTCGTTATCGATAAATTATTAGCGTTCATAACATATCTGGGAACAACAATACAGTTAAATATAAAAATTTCAGACATATTTCACACCATGATTGGTATTCTTTGCACCTTGGGTGGTATATTCTTGGTGAATGTATTGAATTTTAAAGAAACAATAAATTATTTTTTTAATACAACGATTCGGAGTAGAGTTTCAGTTAATACAATAGTGATAAATTGTCAATATTTTTAATCTTAACCAATTTTGTTTGAAAACAGAATAATCCATGTGCAATTCATTATTCATGTAAATTATCAAATTTGTGTGATATTTTATGTAATAATAAATAATAGTATAATTTCCTTAAGGTGCCATCTGATTGTGATTTTTCAATCTAAAAAGTTGCTAATCGAAATTTTGGGACAAATATTTCTATACACAAAAGGGTTTCCAGGAGGGGAAAAAATAAATAAACGTTATTTTTAAATCATAAACTTCTTCGCTCCGCTTAAAATCTAAAATAAAAATTAGAAGATTTTAGATTGTCTTTTACGGTATGTGTAATTCTTAAATCTTTTATTTCGTAATAGATTTTTGCCAATTGTCATATATCAAAAAGCCGGACACACTTCACACCATCGTTGGCCTTTTCAGTTAATACATTTTTATTTATGTTTTGCCCGAAGTAAGGAGTTATAATTCAATTTTTTTTTTCTATTATGGACACATACGTGGCATCTACGCGGAATTAGGTAATTTTATTTTCCACAACACTGAAAGGGACCAAAAATAATGACCTCTATTTGGAGATGACCTCCGAAAAGTTTAAAAATATAAACTTATTATTATTATTTTAACTATTCCGTTGTTCAATACATTTTTAGTTCAATTCATACAAGATACTATCCAATAAAAACTTATATTTGGTACCTTATTTAAATTGATCGAAAGAAAGTGATTTCTCTAAAACATGTCATGTAAGTGGGATTTGGACAAAATTTCGGACTTTTTCTATTAATCAGCTTAAGAATATAATGATTTTGTTTTCGTTTATGAAAATTATTGAACTAAAATTAAAACGTTTTTACTGTGACAAAGTATGATATAATAAAATAACGTGAGAAATAACTTTTAATAAAAATTTAATTATTATGTTTATGAATGTTAAAGTTTTCTATATCTATTTTTTTTTTATTACAAATTTCTTTAAAAACATGAAAATGTTTATCAGCTACATTGCACTCGATTCAATATAATTATTAATTAACAGAAACAGTGTTTGAATTGGAGGAGGACGTGAGGGGACGTAGTATACCTTCTATTTTTTTTTTTTTTTATATTTTAGCGTACCCTTACTAATTTTCAAAATTCCCCCCTCCCCCCACGAGTATATGAGGTATTACAATTTTCGGGTACGAAATTTTTTTTTTGATTTATGCGTCCCTCTTCCAATTTTTTTAAAATTCAAGCACAGAAATGGAAGAAATGTTCGAAAACAGTATGTTAACTGCGAGTAACGGAAATATTTGAAGAATTTATATATAAAGTAATCAAATAAGTTTAAATATTACCCGTTTTTACGAATTTTGCTATAAACTATCTAAATAAAAATAGACGTAAGTAATAAATGCTGAAACCAATAAAATTTGAAAAGAAGATGAAACTATATATGTAGCTATAGTTCTATACATATTATTAACTCTAGCATTTTTATTTTCCAAGAGGTCTGAAATTAATTATGACTCTATATACAAAACGATATACAATAATTGACGCCAATGAAAAAACGGAGCGTGACCACTGACCATGTTGTAATAATTGAGAAATAAAAACTTATTAGTAATAACTAGGTACCAAAACAATAGCGAATTGTTAAAAATTACGAATACACCTATGAATTTTAGGAAAAGGTATTAGTAATAAATTTAGTTCGGTTCTATATCGTAAGTTGTATCTAGTTGGACTTGAATAATTAAACAGGGTCGTATCAGATTAAATACTATTGATATTGTTTTAGCTATTCAATGATGCTCTTTATTTGTCGAAAATTAATTGTCCTTCATATTTTTATTTATTCGTAATTGATCGGTACAACGCAATAGTATTATTAATAAAATACATTAATATTAAATACACTCTAAAAAAATATATTGACTTTTATTCAATACTTACAAACAAAAGATGGTTAACGATTACACAAGAAAATTCGTTTACTCGTAACATAAGTCACGTGTAAAAATAGGCTGAAAAAAGAATTATACTTTTGAAATTAATTAAAAACAATTTAGGGTTTAGATTGTTACCAAAAAACACATTAAAAATTTGTCTAAAATATTAGACGATTTCTATGTACACTCGCATTAGACGTCCTAACCTAACTTAGTCGACCCAAATTGCTTATATACCCATTTTGACCTCTACATATATTATTATAAGAGGAGCCAAGTGACGAACAACGTTCACCCACCACTATCATCCGGCCTTTTTCTTTCCCTTTTTACCTATAGTATAAAATTGTTTAAATATTTACATGAGTACATTATACATAAACAGATTCACTTTTCATCATATTGACATTGTTTAAGAAATATTATCGTCCAGTATAATATTTCAGGAACTACCAACAAATATTCAATCGGTATTTTTTATTTTATTATTATTATATTTGATACAGTTAAAATCATTAATCATAATAAATTAAAAAACTTAGACCAGAATGTAAAAATAAATGAAAAAAAATTCGCAAATACCTGTTTTTATTTACTTCAATCGATAAACTTTTATACTAAAAATGTAGTTTTTGTGTACTAAATTGCATGAAAAAACAACAAAAATTTAATTCATAAATTTTATAGAAGGTTAAAAGTGGATTGAGAACGCTTAATAAATCACACAGTAAATATTTTTAAAGCACTTTGAGGCCGTTATCTCGTTTTCTTTGCATATACTAATTTAACGTTGGAAGAGTATTACGTCTTGTGAACTATGGTGGAGTTGTAATTTGTTTTATAAATGACATGTATACATAATATAGTATTTGCATTGTAATTCATATTATAATGTTTCTTCATTCATTATTCATTGTAATAATGCCCGTGTTAGCTCAACGAACGATATTATTATTCTAATAATATAACATAATAAATCATACGTGGATATAATATAACATTTATTTTATTTCATGTATATTTTTTTTACATCAAACGTATTTTTTATATTAAACTCTAGCGTCATGTTTGCAAAGTGTTCCAATATTTCTATTGAAATGTATTTTTTCTTTGTTACAATTAAAATATATTTCATATAAGTAGGAAATATTTTTCAAAGTTTATGTAATATTTATGAGCCATTTGACACTCAAATTTTAAAACTAAATTTATTAGAATTTGTATTCAGATATAAGTGCATACCATTTTTACTACCTAGGTAAACTTAGGTATAATAAATACAGATCAGTCCAGGACCACCATCAGTCAGCGGTATATTTTTTAGAGAAATTATCACTGCACAAACATCTTAGGTTAGATTTAAATAATAAAATGAATTTAAAAAATTATTAAATCATAAAAGTATACTATCATTCTAATAGGTAGTATATTTTTACTACCATCAATAGTATTGATTGGTACTGTATTGGACATTTTTCGATTACCTTTGACCAAGTATAGTTTTACATAATATGCGAATAATTATTATAAATCGTAAATACATACTAACATAATCACAAATTCATCCTTAGTGTTAGTTTTCATGATAGACACATACAAAATTATAGAATTTTGATACACTAGAGAAATTGTTTTCGATAAAATTTGATCGATAGCAAAAGTCGTTTATCATTTTAAACTACTTATTTGATGAACTGCAATTTTCATAACAGCTTAGTCTAACATTTTACATAAAAATTGGTTTTGTCAATTTCTATTTATGAATGCTTCAAACGCCAAGACACTGTAAAATTTATAGTTTTCATGAATAATTAAATTGACACGGATTATTTTGTAATTATTCCTTAATTAACACTGCTTGAGACTAAGGGTTTAAATTATAAACATATAATGGTGTTCTTTTGATAATGATTTATATCGATCCCTGTCCTGATGAACCATCCATAATGACGTCACCGAAAAGCAAGCCATTACGTGCACGAAATTAAAAAATAGTTCCTTTGTTTTACCTAGAAATAGCAAGCAAACGTATCCCTATGTAAACAAATATCAGCATCGCGTTTTTTTATTTTATCTGAAGATGACAGTTAAAGTTCGGAGATAGTCGTTTCAATTTCATACTTCACGAGTTGTGTCTAGACAGAATTACAAATAGACGAGTCATCGTATCTCATCGAAAAATAAGGTACACACGAATTGTGTTCGGAAAAAAAAACGTATAGAACAATTGTGTCTGGTTTATATTAACGCTTTTATCAAAGATATTTTCTCTCCCACTTGCAGACTTACGGCTGACTACGACATTATCGCTGTAAGTAAGGTTCCAAATATCATTGGTTTGCTTTATTTAATCTTGTAAAACACCAACATGTAAAAGATTTAGTTTATTTTTATTCTTTATCTTTTACGTCGTCAGACGAGTGGCATAATTTTGTAGCAATACTGCTTTTAAAACTGATTAATTGTTTTAGATTCTGAACGAAGTGAAGACGCTAGTGTTTTTGCAATGATGTTTATTTTTTTTTAATTTTTTTTCTGTGTACAACTTTTCGTATGGAAATACTTGTCAAAAAGTTTCGATCAATAACTTTTTGAAACCACATTTGCCTCTAAATGGTACTTTAAAGAGGTAATTTTTTGAATTTCTCAATTCTTCAATTTTTTTTTTTTTGGTAAAAACTACCCAAAATTTGACAAAATGACTCGAAAACCATAATTTTTTCATCCAAACTATATGAAAATTTAATCATAGATAGAAAATAATATAAGAAAGATTTTGGCGCAAGAAAATTTTGAAAATATGAAAAAAAAATTTTGAACATTTTTCTAACATTTTTTTTCTCATTTATTTTTTATATTATTAATTTCCTTCGTTCAGAATTATTTTATTGAAGAAATGATTTATCCTTTCCTTAAAATTCAATACACCCGTCAAGAGAATCACACCTGTTGTGCGAAGTATGTCCGGCTTTTTTTTTTGCAACTTGATAAACAAAATATTATTATATTTTATTGTTATTATTATCTTTGATCGGGTTTTTTTGATTGGATACAACTCGTGTAGCCTCTCCCCCCCAAAAAAAAAAACTATCGGACACAACTTGTATTATAATATATGATATATTTTATCATGGGACATAATTCACTTTGTAGCTTTTGATTTTATACCATGATGTATCAATGCTTCTGAGTTCGACTCTCGTAACTACGAGTTTCGATAGCCTTTTACACGTGCGTGGCAGAACATCGTGAGTCGATTATTGTGTAATACAATCTGTCTTAGTAATTAGCATACCTATGGTGGTCCATTTACTATAATCGTTCGCTATTATAGCATTGACTCCGCGGGGGTTCGTTGCCGAAACGTATTTTGAATTTTCGCATTACAATATCGTTTAATGTCGTTTGTGTGCAGTGCCGGCTTTAGTGAAAATAGTGCACTAGCCAAAACTTAATTTTGCCGCTTCTAAAATAAAATTGAGCTCTAATTTAAACTTAACCCCTCCCCATATTTTTTATGTAACATACCAACACAATATTTTTATTTTAAAGAAATAAAAAGTATTGTTGGGACTATCGGGTTATTTTTATATATTTTTTATTTTAATGTCATATTTGTACAGTTTTATTATTGATTATAAATTCATTAAGTACACATATTTAGATTTTACAATTAAGTATAGTTTTCGACTGTTAATAAAAAAATCCTATTCTCTAAACTGAATATTACATTAAAAAATAAAAAAATTGTGCTAAGTACCTATTTAAATTTAAAAGTTGATTTAAATAATGACAAAATATTAAAAGTGTTGGATATCAGGGTATATCTAGTTAAATTACTTTTATATGATATTATTTGATAAATGAATTATATTTTCTAAAAATAAATAAGTTATGCAAGTTTAAAATACATATGAAATTAAAATATAATAATACAAGATTTATCTATCCATATAAGTTTTAATATTTGGTCATTAGATCATTATTTGGACATTACTTAGAATCTTTAGAAATCAACTGAATTTCAATTTTCAACGAGCTTCGGTGATTAAGAATCGAGCACTAGTCACGATGAAATACAAGATAAATACAAATTATAAAAAAATACGATATACGAAATTCCGCAGATGCGATTAAAATATAAAACAAAACCGTAACATACTTTGACATGCTCAAACTAGAAAACGAATGCGTCCGATATTACATAGGTCGTACTCGCCGGACAAGTTTGAACCGTGAAAACTTTTTTGTTTTTCATCGCATCGGCCTTACGAACATTGATACGACGTTATAAATATTTTGTATTATGCATTTATAATTATTATTTAATTAAAATCATTTTATAATAATATTTGAAGTATTTTATCGTATAGGTAAGTTGGTTATCACGGATGAATTTTTTTTAATATTTTTCTTATACGATACTAATAGAAATAAAAAAAAAAAATTATAAGTCAATTCTGAAAATTCCGCCCTTGTTAAAGTGCAGCTCTAGACAGGTGCCTAGCTTGCCTATACCTTTAGCCGGCCCTGTAATTGTGTGCACTATACGTGCTGTCCTGCGCGTACTTAGGTTACCTCGTCAAAGTCGTGTACGGATCATTTCATTTGGGAACATCAAAGTAAAGACGCATACCTATAATAGTCGCGTTTGGCGGGTACTACGATTCCACGAATGCGTTCGAAATCGTTTCGTTTCGGCGGACAGAGCGGAGCGAAGGGGTTTTTACTTCATTTTCGCGTATTGTTTTGTTACAGACCAGTGTTCCGCCCGTGATGGCCGAGAGAACTCGAATCGCGTAATTTCGGTGCACATCGATTTTTTCTTCCCCCCCCCCCCCCGTTAAGTATTGTCTCCAGATATTGCCGAAAACCGTCGGATAATAACTATTACCCGGGAATCCTTATTCGCTCTGTCGCAGTCGTACATTTTCGTCTTTTCCCCTTTTTTTCGTCGAGAGTTTTTAAATTATTTATAATTCGGCGACGATCGAAACGAGACGAGCGTCCGACATCCGGTCTCGCGAATACGGTCCACGTCGTCGTAACGTGGCCGAAAGGAGCGCGCGTGCAGTGCATTCCGATCCCTTTTTTCCACCCGTCGCCACGTCCGTCGATTTCATCCGTTTCATAATGATTTGAAGCACCCGCCGCGAACGTATATAACCCCGACGACGGTTCGGTCGGGTTTGTTGTGGGGAGGGGAGGGGTGGGGGAGCGTCCGATTGTCGATTGATGGTCTCGACGGTTGCGTTTGATTTCCTTTTTCCTCTTTTTTTTCATTGTTACGTGGCTAATAAAGCCAGAACGGTATGCCCCTCGTGGTTTTGTTTCGACGGCACGGGTCAAGCGGGGACGAGAGACCGACGACGACGGCAAAAAACCTTTTTCGGTATGTTGTCGATCGACTGTGTGTACGGTCAGTGCTGCAGGCGTGTTATTTAAGAGTCAAAAGACTTACACAGGCTTTGAAAGTTGTGAAAAAAAAAAATCTTTATGAATATAGGGAATCGCACGCACCGAATCTTGTGGAGCATTGCCTCCACGTCTCCTGATTAGTGATCACTAGAAACCAGAATTATGTATTTCGAAAATGTGGTAAATGTGATCCGTATAATATGCAAAGTAAAAATATGTATCAATAAATTGAAAAACATGTATAAGTATGCATTTGGTGCGTTTATATAGTTACCAATAAAAAAAAAAAAAATCGTAATAATACAATTTAATACAATATAATTTCTTTTAAATCTATTCTATTGTTTTTTTTTGTTACAATCTGTATATAACATGAATTACCCAATTTCTTAACAGTAACATTTAACTGTTTAGATTTAGGGGTGAATGTAAGTTCCCACACGAAACAGAGCGGGTCAAAATGACCCATGGATATACGACGTAAGTTCCTACACGAAAAAAATATATCCGTATGTAAGTTCCCACACGGAAAAAAATATATCTGTGGTGTAAATACCTACATGTACAAAAGTATATACAGTATGTATGTACAATTTATTATCGGACGCCCCTACAATCTTGGCTTATCTCTATTTTCTATAATACAAAATAGTTTGTACAATTCATTTTGCTGAATTTAGTACTCGTTCAATATTAAATGAGTTAGCATTTATTTAATTATTTTTTGAAATGGACGTAATTTCTTACATTTATAGTGAAAAGGGAAAAATTCTTTTAGTTCATAATAATTTTAAGTTTTATAAGAAGCACACTGCCAAATCAAATATATGTACATGGATGTGTGTAAATAATAAGTGCCGGGCTAAATGTTACACGGATGGTGAAAGATTAGTTGAAAATAAAAATACGTGTTTCGTTCATAATCATACGGAAGAAACTACTCTAAATTTAATTATTATATTATTATTATTTGATATACGTATAATATACAATTTGAATTATATATTTATAATAATACATGAAATTAAATTTATTTATATTTATATTTTGTAACCATCATCATAATATACTCAAAATAATAAAAGTTTTGAAAATGTTTCAATCAAATACTTACATCAAAATAAGAGCATCAAATTGCAATAGACCTCAAAAAATTAGCAAAAATGACGAAAAAAAAAACAAAATTACATGACAAAATATTAAATTACAGATTGAAAAAATATATATTTATATTGACGGAATTCAACTAAAATTGAATTAAACTTATTACAATATAAGGTAAGAACAAACAAATTTTAACCACACCAGCTTTAAGTCAGTCTTAATTCTAAATCAAGTGGGAAGGAAATTTGTTTGATTAAAATTATTTTTCCATATCAAAGGCAGAGGCGTATATATAATATTTTTTTTACCAAGGGAAGATGAACTGTAAGTGTAGAAACTTATGTACTGGTGTATTTTTCTTCGTGTAGGAACTTACGTACGGATATACTTTTTTTCGTGTAGGAACTTACATATGTAACCGTTTACCTGCTATGTTTTGTGTGGGAACTTATCAAACCCCGGTAGTAAGTACTAAATTTGTACACAACTCAAAAAAATTAAATTTTATTATTTTTGCTTATCATTTGTAAAAAAAAAAAAATAGTTTATTCTATTAAAAAATTTTTTTTTTGAGATATTCAAAATTCCAAAACAATGAGATGAAATAATAATATAATTATTTACCAATATTGCATAAAATATTAAAATTATATTAACTAACCACAAAATATGTCTCAACTTTTCAAAATATATCCATCTATATTATGGAAAATAAAGTTTAGTGCATGAAATCAGATCGATATGAAATGACGACATTTCAAATTATCAATACGATGAATACACTCAGCAGTTGAATTAAAATGTATATTATAATTCCGGTCTCCAGTGATCACTATACTACTCAATGTAATCTATAAATTATTATGTAAAAACGAGTATTTTTTTTTTTTTTTAACTATTTTAGATTGAAATATTGAAGTACTTTGACCTTATTAATTTTACTGAGTATAAAACAGAAAATAAACCGTATTTGAATAAATGAGGTATCAATAAATGGTATTTAATTTCCACTAAAACGATGTTTAAGTCCAAATTAATTATTCTAATGTTAGGACTAAATTATGAGTTAAATTAAAAAAGCATCTTATTGATATGGCCATATTTCCAAAATATTTATAAAATATCGTTATTTAACTTTTCTTTATAATCGTTTAAAGTTACTTTTTGTTACTTTTTGTTTATGTTGTAAAACTGATAATTTTTACGTAAAATAAAACCTTTTCCAATTAAATTCTCATAAAACTTTTAATTTATAATCCAGTGGAAATGTTTTGTTAACTAAAATATTCTTTGCGTGTTTTTTTTTCTATGCATGGTAAATATTTCTTAAAAGTTGGCTCAGTGAATAATTTTTTATAATATTATTTGAATTTTTATTTACGGTTCGAATGACTGTTTATATAAAAAAATAGTAGATTTATTTTTCTTTATTACTTTTATAATTTCCTTTTAAATTTCTTCTTTTAAACTTCTTTTTGGCATTTATTCATAAATAGGCCTACGTGTGCTAATATTTTTATTGAAATAAGTTAAAGTCAATTTTTAATTAAAAGAGCTTTAAGGTTGAAAACATTATGTAATTGATAACTGCCAAGAATATAATTAATTAAACATGGATTATTATGTTATTAAATTGTTAAACTTACTCAATATAAAACTGTAAGAGTCATGTATTTTATATTAAAGCTACGTTCAGAATCGTTTTGTTGAAGAAATTATTTATAGTATTTTTTTAAAACTCAGCATACCCACTAAGGTTGTGCCCTTGTGGTTTTGTTACAATCGTCAAGGAGCGAAGAGTAGCTATCTATAAATACCCATTAATGTGTCATTTGTGTCCGATTTTTTATTTTTATTTTTGTTATAATATGTATTTATTATTTAGTAACAATTTTACTATTTACTATTTGTAGACACTGTTTTGATGATTTTTCCAACAAAAATGATTTTTGGTAAAGATCTGGTGGTTTAGCGTGTAACGAATTTTGTTCTCTCTACGAACGCAGGTTGATCCGACGTAACCGTTTTATCCGTACTGCATGTGGAGACATGATTTTATGGCCAGCGAGAGAGTGTGTTACGAAATCTGTGCACAACGCATAGAAACGATAATAATGCATATAATATAATATTTTATTATTATTCTAGAACCACCAGATTATTCTGCTTGGGAAACAAACAAATGGTTTATATTTTGGAAAAGTATAATCTCCCCCCCCCTATCTCTTAGCATTGACCTCGACTCGCGTGTGCAGTATTATAAAAATGAATATACAACTCAGTGTACCTATGTACGTACTGTGAAATCTGTACGGAATTCGCCGAGATCGAAATTCGTCGGGTTTACACAATTTGCAGTTTTCCACTCCACATGGGACCAAAATAAAAGATGTCGTTCATATCCATCAGATATTGTTTTGTTTTATTCCAATGGTGCACACCGAAAAATAAATTACTATACAGGCGGATAAAATTCGAAAAATACAAAAAACTTAAGGTCAATTGTATAAATAGCCAAAGAGTTGGCAAAAAATTTACTCAGCATTTTTTTTCTTTTTATATGTTTTGTATTTATTTTTTTTTAAAATTTTTATTTTTATAATATTAATTTTTTTTATTAAAATTTCCCGTATAAACTTTGTGTATAATAATACAATTGATTAAATGTAATAGGTTCTGACTAGAGATAGGATGTTGATGACCTAAAAAAGGTACCAAAATTGATCCCAAAAAATGCTTTAATGACCTAAAAATCGTTAAAAATTACATTATAAAATGACCTAGAAAAAAAAAAAAAAATATTGGATAGTCGGGTTAATTGGATACAATTTATAAATATAATATCAATAAACGTGTACATCGAGGTATATTCTGTAAGAGCAGGTGTTGTATCAGTTGTATGGTATAATGTGAGCATCTACTAATGAAGTAAATAAAATTGTAACAAAAACTCTCCAATAATAATAATGATAAAATTATTTTTAAAAATTAAAAAATTTAATTTAAATCTTAACTTTATTGGAAAAATGACCTATAATTTACAATAACAACAAAAAATGACTTATAATATGAAATAATGATGTAAAAATATAAAAATGTGACATTAACATGCAAAAATATGCATTTATAACAAAAAACGACCAAAAATGCAAAATAAAATTTACATATTTTGAATCAAGGAGGCATGAAACGAATTTTAATGTTCGAGAGCATTGTACTGGATTAAAGGGGAAAAAATGTATTTGTCATCAAAATCCTATTTCTAGTTATAACTTATAAATTATAATATGTTAAATCTATCATAATGCCAAGAGGTAATTATTTAGAAAAATGATGGCGAACATTTTAAAACTAATTGGCAAAAAAAAAGTTCATTTAAAATAGTAATAATCATAATTATTGATATTAATTTTTTATTATATTAAAGTTATTTTCGTGACAATTTAGAAATAATTAAAAATTGTTTATGGAATTTTAATATTAAATTGAAACTCTTTATGGAACTTTTATGTGAATATTGAGAAAGTGTGGCTAATAATAAGTAATAAAGTAGTAAAATCAACTTACATTTTGAAAAGGAAACACGAAATAGGTTATTTAATGTTTTAACTGTAAGACGATTTCTTTCATTATATTTAATTGCTTCATAACTGAAAAAGTGCATTCCAAACATAGATAATATTTCTATTGTAAAATCTCGAAAAATTGGATATTCTTTAAAACAGTGCTTTTTAAAATGTTTTCTAATGTAGCTCCCTTAATTTAATGTAAAATAGTTATCACCCCCTGAGGCCTAAGGTCGTGAATTTTTTTTCATTGTAAAAATTGTTAAAATAAAAGGGAATTATTTTCTCTTAGATATAAAAAAAAAAAATCAATTTGTTGAACACATTAATCTCTGATCAAATAAATTGTAAATAGATAGTATAACTACATTTTTGAATACTTTTTAAAAATAAGAGTAATAATTTTAAATTTTAACATGCATAAATACAAAATAATTAAAAAATAACCAGATTAAAATAACTGACAGTTAATATATTTTGAATTGATATGATATGGGTGGGCTTGTTATTTGCATGTCCGGTTTGAATTTTTTGAGTTTTTTTCATAAATAGGTATAGGTAACAAATAAAACACATTAAATGTTTTCTGAAAATTGTGTAATTTTTATTTTTGAATTTTACTGTGTGAAATTTAACAAAAGGTAAATAAGGTCCAGATTAAAATATTAGGCCGGATGCTGTTATTATAGAATGTACCCAATAGTATTTTATTCATTTTTCCGAAAATTCCATAACTCGGAATATTGATAACACAGTATGAAATTGGACGTTCTTCATAAATCCACTGACGTTAATATATTACGGAGCCATCGTTATTGTTCCGATACGGAGATTTTTTGTCGTGTGCGTAAGTATAGCAAAATGGCAAAATTTTTTTACCATATTATATTATGTTTTATTTATTTTTTATCACAGAGGCATTTTTGTCTCCCACCGAGCGGCGATGGCGCGGGCGGATAGTTTGACCCGACGACTTTAGCGCAGCAGTTACACGGGATGACGTAGGAACCGACATTATTACTGCGTATGAATAAAAACCGGTCGGCTTTCCTCTAAATGCGTTTGGCGCTTTATACCGCGTGCACGTTTTTTTTTTTTTTGCTCAAAATCCATCGTGACATTGTTGCCACACACACGTTGGAAATGACGCGAAAATATATCATCGCGAGAAACGCGTCAGCAGCGAGTGCATATATTTTAAGTATTAAGTACACCAGTGGTTTTTAACCGGCGTTCCGTGAACTCAGTGTAACTGTTCCACGAAAACTTAATTATCTGGAGGAATAAAATCCATTAACTAAACGATATTTTTAGCTTAATCGTTTTAAAATTTTGACTTTTATCGATTCATAAAACGTAACAGTATACAGGATGATTTTTTAAGCGTGCTTACCCCCATTTTTGGCCGTAAAAATACAAAATTTGGTTTTCCATAACTCATTTTTTTCATGTCACCTTAAGGGTGTCTTGTGGAGATACAAACTTTCTTTTTTCAAATGGCCACCCCCTATTTTAATTACGGAATTATATTTGGGTTATTTTTCTGTGAATTTTGATGTATTGAAATTAAAATTTGAACGAGTAGTTTTTGAATTATTCAAATTTTAATATTAAGGAAAATTGTCACTTGGGCACATATTTAGTTACGTATGTACTTAGTTCGTAATTATTATAAATCTACTCAATTAACCTTTAATCAGAAATAATTAGTTAAAATGTTCATAGATATCATGTCGTGTGTACGAGATTAAATTTTACATTTACAAAATATTAATTAGTCAGATCGTCTTATCTCATTTACCTATTAAGAATAAATTAAAATATGTGCCCAAGTGACAATTTTCCTTAATATTTAAATTTGAATAATTCAAAAACTACTCGTTCAAATTTTAATTTCTATACATCAAAATTCACAGAAAAATAACCCAAATATAATTCCGTAATTATAATAGGGGGTAGCCATTTGAAAAAAGAAAGTTTGTATCTCCACAGGACACCCTTAAGGTGACATGAAAATAATGAGTTATGAAAAATATTGGTTTTATAGTAACTTGAACATTCCGAAAAAAAATCCCAAATTTTGAATTTTTACGGCCAAAAATGGGGGTGGACACGCTTAAAAAATCACCCGGTTTATATATATACATATATATATATATAATATATATAATGTATATATATATAATGTAGATACTTAATTGTGTGCAATCAACACATTATAATATGTTAAGTTAATATTTTACCAATTAAATAATTTTGTTTGATAGAATATATATTTTATATTATTATAGCGAAATTTCCAATAAAACGGACATCTCTAAGTAGCAAACATTTCCCAATAGCTGAGTTTATTCGGGTTGTAATCAGTGTAATCTGAACTCCACTCTGAATAGCGGATACATCCGAATAACCGATGAAATTTGATGTGACTAAGAACGTCCGCTAATCAGACGTTTTATGTATTAAAAATGACGCCCCTTGCATAGTAGGATTTGTGGTATACGTGTAGATTTTAAAGATTATTTACGTCCACGTAGTACGGATAACACGTGTGATTGGATACTAATTTGTTGACTCAGGAACACCATTTATTTATAATTTATAGAAACTTCCGTTCACCAGTGAGTAACAAACAATATGTGTGTACGTGATCATTACGAAAACTTAATTTTCCAGAAAATGTTAAATTTTCGTCGAATGTCATAAAAAAATACTGTGATTGATTCATGGGAAATTCGAGACTATTTTATCCGTAATTTTGTAAGAAGAAAAATAACGTCAAAATGCATGTACGTTTAAGATAAAAAAAAAAAAAAAAAAATGTGGCAATTATTCATGTTGAAAGGTTCGCGATACGCTCATGGATATTAAATGAAGTGTATTAAATAGGTATGGTTTATGGTAATTGTTTATTTTATGAGAAAACTACACGATTTCGAGTCGTTGGTTCGGTTAAATGCGTTAACGCAGTGATTTTTTTCTTTTTTAAATAGATGAGCTAATGGTGAAGGAAAATTTTTACTACGTTCTTCGACAATATATTTGTATTGGGAGTATAGAAACATTATACGAAAGATGGAATTACAAAAATTTTTTTTAAACATTATGTTTTGTTTTAATGTATTATAACTAAGCGTAAATGTGATTAGTCATTGTGAAAGATAAATAAAAACAATAACGATATCTATCCTACTGCGGTATTTTGTCATCGTCATATCATTTCGTTTATAAGTTTTAAATTTGAATGAAATAATCCTTTTGAAGTTAATCCAGTATTTAAAATATATTATTCAAATATATATGTTTAAAACTTTGGAAGTTTCTCACTTTTTGATAAATAACTGACTTGTGAAACTTATCAAGAATTTAAAGTTATACATTTTGGAAAAAAATCTTTAAAAAAAACTAGATAATTCCAATGTATTCAAAGTTTTATACTCAGCCTAAAACAATGATGAAAATTTTTTAAAATTATATCAATTACGAAATTGAATTTGTTCTGGGCACGTACAATACTTATATGAAATTACTCCTTTGTAATATTATGCAGAATCATTTCCAAATAAAAAAATTTAAATAAAAAATATGTGGTAACTCCAAAATTTAAAATTTCTATATTTAAGCCAAAAATAATTATTGGAATACATTTCAAGTTTCTAGTTCCTTCTTTTCTAAGTGAAGAACGATGAAGTAAAATAATTTTCTAGAAATTTTAATATATTTCATAATATTTTGTAAGTAACTTGTATTGTGATTTCCGGATAGATTACCCGTGCACTCGGAAATTAATTGGTAATTTTGGAAAAAAAAGCTCTTAATAGTCTTAAACAACAATAACTAACTTTTACCTCCAAAAAAACTGTTAAAAATCCAAAATTACTAATTACCTACTAAAATAGATTTCAATTTCTATATCAGGTCTTCTTGATAGTACGAAAGAAGTTTTTATGACTGTGGTCGTAGGTTATATTTATGCTTTTATCAAAATAAATGAGTGGTTATAACCAAAAAAAAATGTGAACATATTTTTAATTTCATTGAATAACGTTGGGGATGCCATAGTATGTAGAATTTTTGAATTTTTCATGCTTTGGCTCGACTACCTGCGTAATGAGTTTCGTTGTATTTTTTTGACTTTTACAAAAAGTACATTAGTACTGTAGGCTCGAAATTAGAGTTTTCGATAAAATATTTGAATGCAAATAATTTTATCAGATTTCTTTTCACCATTATATACGTGTTGGTGTTGAGGTTTTCATAACTGTTTAAAACCAATAAGATACAACGGAAATGGGAAAAGGGACCGATACGCAAAATGCACTCGGCCGTTCGTTCGTTATTTTCTCGCAAGATAAAAACTAAAAACTTCTGTACTTTGATAAACTCAGTGGAACTGTAAAAATGTGTATTTACCTCATCGATAACATTACAAGCCATTCCACTACTTGGACGGACAAGTATTTATCAATAGCGTGGCTAATATTTTGTAATTTTTTCACAACTTCTCGTGGAGTAAAATTAGGTTAACCCGAAGTAAAATAACGCATTATTTTTCGACGATCATAGAATAATTCTGACACGAACAAAAAGAGCACATTTTAAATTTTCTACCTGAAATAACATCACTTAAAAGAGCATATACTATTTACTAACAAAAATGGACTAAAAGAGCACAATCAAAGTCGCTACAAATTTTAATATTAAATGGTTATAAAAACAAAAGTTGATTTACGATTTTGGATCAATTTCCAATTAATTAAACATATTCATATAATATGTGAGTGAGGTTAATTTTTTTAATTAATAATAACAAGAAATTAACATTTTATTTGATGAAAACTTACCAGAATAAGGTAATTCCAAAATTTAATAATAAATAAATAATATGATATGAATTTAAACAAATCAAATAAATTAACGAATAAAATAATAAATTCTTATCAATTTTGGTATAAATAAAGAACTATTCTTCATTTATGCCAAATGTGGTCATGTTTTGTGGTGAAATTACTTAAACCGATTGGATTGTTCAAGTATCGTTTATGGCATATTTTATCATTTTTACTTATTTTTTTGCATTTTACTCTGTTTTGGGAAAAAGTATTAAGATTTTTTGAAAATAACGTATAACCAGGTGGTGATTTTTGATCTAAAATGTAACTATATGAAACTTTTGGTCAAGTATTGCTATACGAAAAAGTGTTTTTGTAAAAATACAAAATAAAATTAACATTGTTGTTAAAGCATTTTAGCTTCTCCACTTCTCTCAGAACTTAAAATATAATACTTAAAATATAATCTCCGAATAATGATGTCTACAATTAAAAAATCAAAATAGAATCTAATAATTACTTAGACCTTTATATCATAAATATTTCATATATTAATTTGAATTATTATCTTTAAGAACCAATTTGTGCTCTTTTAATCTATTGAAATAAAAGGTTTATGCTTTTTAGATTCTGAACGAAGTGAAGAAGCTAGTGTTGTTACAATGCTGTTAATTATTTTTTTTATTTATTTTTTTCTGTGTAGAACTCTTCGTATGGAAATACTTGTCCAAAAATTTCGATCAATAACTTTTTGAAACTGGATTTGCCTCTAGATTGTACTTTAAACAGGTCATTTTTTGAATTTCTCAATTTTTCAGTTTTTTAGATTCTGAACGAAGTGAAGAAGCTTATGATTTTACAATGATGTT
>JAIPRM010002930.1:0-28194 GCA_025469315.1 Stegophylla sp. TES_Ste_2020
TTTTTTGAGCAAAGATACGGCATTCCGTTTTTAAATAAAATGACCCAACGTTTATCACCTGTTGCTCTCCGCTCTGCTATGGTTGATTTGAGTTGGTTGATTAGAGACCTTTGATAGACTGTCATATATCGTGGGTTTTCATGTATTTACATGTATACTATATTTAAACTATTTATCAATTTTCTAAATTTTGAGAAGAGCAAAGAAAGAAGTGTTTTTATATTATTTATATTTATAATGATATTATTATCATTTTTAGATTCTGAATGAAGTGAAAAAACTAGTGTTTTTACAATGATGTTTTTTTTCTTTTTTTTCTTTTCTGTGTACAACTTTTCGTATAGAAATACTTGTCCAAAAGTTTCGATCAAAAACTTTTTGAAACCGGATTTGCCTCTAGACTGTACTTTAGAGAAGTCATTTTTTGAATTTCTCAATTCTTCAATTTTTTTTTTTGGAAAAAACTACCCAAAATTTGACAAAAACGACTCGGAAACCATCATATTTTGATCAGAATTTTATGAAAATTTAAACATAGATAGAAAATCCTATAAAAAAGATTTTGGCGCAAGAAAATTTTGAAAATGTGAAAAAAAATTTTGGACATTTTTTGAAAAATTTTTTTTTTTCTTATATTAATACTTCCTTTATTCAGAATCGTTTTACTGAAGAAATGATTTATCGTTTCTTTAAAATTTAATACGCCCGTCAAGAGAATACCACCCGTTGTGCGAAGTATGTCCGGCTTTTTTTTTTTTATGTGTACATGTTTTTGTAAAGAAATACTTGTTCAAAAATTTCAACCAACAACTTTGTGAATCAAAATTTTGCTCAAGATGGTACTTAAGAGAGGCCATTTTTCAAAATTTTCAATAATTTCTCCAAAATCTAACAAAAATATCTTATTTTTTTTAAATTTTTTTTTAATATAGACAAATAATATGATAATATACTCTTGAGAAAGAGAATTTTAAAAAAATTTAAAAAAATTGTTGTAATTTTTTACATACCACCTAACACTTTGTTTCAAATGAATTGTATTTTTTTTGGTAGCTATAAATCCTAATGTAATTAATTACAGAAACTACAGTGAACGGGCAAATAGCTCTTAGGTATTCAGTTTGAAAAATTAAAATAGATGTCTTCATTTTAATGTTCAACATGATCAAGCGATGATATTTCTATCAAAGAATACAAATGAGATACAGAATATTATACTCATTTACAAATAGTCTTCATACACGTGATTCACAAAATGAGTATTTGTGCAAAAGACAGTAGAAGAAAATAAAATATATATATATATATATAAATATATTTCCAGCATTTTTTTTTGCATAAAAAATATTTTTACTGGTTTACCATTAATAGTATGAAAAAAACTGGACGAATTAAGTTCAATTATTTTTGCAATAATAATTAACTATAGATATTAAGTAAAATTGTTTTATATAAATTGAAGCTTAGAATGTACTTAATTATAGAAATGATTTATTATTTCTTTAAAATTTATCACATCCACCAAGTCCTACCTAAAAAATGAAAAGTACTTGAGGTGAGAATACCCATGGTGCAATAATCTTATTTTTTATTTTTTTTAATTAATAGTATATTACAAATGGATTACTAATATGAAGAAATATTTACCTAGTTGCACTATTTTAGAAGTTACAGATTTTTGAAACTCATGTGTTAAAGAAGTCATATACTATGCACCAACATAATTTGTGATTTTACCACATTCATTAACTGTATATTGGATTTATTCTGTTCATTAAATATGGTACTTTTATAGTACAGTTTGATATCTATGGTGGTTTTGCATAATATTATGGTAAGGGATATTTTTTATTTGGGAAGCAAAACGAATCAATGAGCATAACAAGTCAACCAAAGATTCGATAACAATAACATAAAACTTACAATAAAATAGATTTTTATTTTTATAGTTACCAATACATCAATCCCCCAAAATAAGTGAGAGTGGGTAAATACTTCAACACATACAAAATTCCAAAGTATCTACTATTAAAGAAAAGAAAAAGGCCAGTCAAACCCTCAAGGCAATGACTATAATCGAAAAGAATAGTTTGTTTTCCTAATTCCAAAAATTTTAGAGAAATTAGAAATTTTAGAGAATAGTTTGAATTCTAGTTTTATTTGAATAAAATAATACATGAGAAAATATCAAATGTTTGCATAATTCTGAGTTAAAATGAGTGAATCTTCATGGAATACCTTATATAAAGCTCATGAGTATAATGTTTCAGTTCACTTGAAACATAAACATATTAAAATACGGGCTACATGTAGAAATGTGGGCCCCAAACTAGATTGTTCCATTTTTCACATAGGTAATCCTTTGTTTGCTCAGACAATACAAAAGAATGAACAAAATAGTTTATCACACAATTTTATCAGTTAAAAAAATTATTATAAGCACAAAACAAAAACGTCAAAAGTAAACTTCCACCTTCCTCAAAGAGTGAATAAAATTTTAGGGTGAATCAGTTGAAAAAGATAAAATTAGACCAGTTTCTCAAACTGTGAAAATTCAGTTAATTTTCGACGGATTGAAAAAACATTCAACAAGATATAATTTACAATTCCATATTTATAAAACTATACTTATTATAAATCAATAAACTAGTAAGCCTGTAAATAAATCAACCATATGGGTCTTGATAAATTTTTCGGGAAAACATTTTGGAGTCATAAAAAGACAGAGATTTAACACACAATTAAACTGAAGTAATTACATGTGGGACCAGACCATTAGAAAAAATTGTAAATTTCTCAGTGAAAGGATTGAATTGAATTGATTCTTCATGTAAGTAACAATACATAACTAATTCTATACACCTTAAAATAAAAGGTCAACATGAAATATTAAACAATAAAAAATTAATTTTATACCTGATGGCCATTTCCATCATATTTATTATGTTTGTGACAATCAATGGTCCCAGCTCCCAGTTGGGAAGCAGTGGCCATAAATGATTTTAGGTTCTGAACAATTATTAATTGCGTTTGGATTATCCATTTAGTTTTGCTAAAACAAATAATAAAACAATATATAAATATAGGACATAGGTACTTACTACATCATGTATATTATATACCTTATATTATAAATGTTACTAAGTAGTATTCGGCATAGCTCCCAAGCGATTTTTTGAAATTTTTTTTTTGCAAAATGTGTTTTTTAGTTAAAAATATCAATACCAAAACTGATAAGAAATTCAAAAAATCGGATTGTAGTGATACCAACAAAAAAACCGCTTTAATTTGAGGGGGGCGATTATCAAGCCGAAATGTCCCCACATTGCACAACAAGCCGAGGGATATTTTTGATTTGCGGAGCGAAGCGGAGGCATCGACGAGCGTAGCAAGTTAACCAAACGACCGGTAAACTGACCTACGCCATGATAACATATTACTATAACTACCTCATCAGGAGTGCCTTACTTACTTAAGTAAAAAAAAGTAAACAAAAAAAAATTTCAAAAAATCGCTTGGGAGCTTAAGTAGAATTGTTCCAAATAAACATCATTATAATATTGTAAGCTTTTTTGCTCCCTTCAGAATCTAAAATAACAATTTTTTTTTTTTTAAGTTTTCTAGAAGTTTTCAGATATAGTAGGAAAAAAGACAGACATACTTCGCATGACGGGTGGTATTCTCTTGACGGGCGTATTAAATTTTAAAGAAATGATAAATCATTTCTTCAATAAAACGATTCTGAACGACGGAAGTTAATAATATAAAAAAAAATGTTAGAAAAATGTCCAAAAATTTTTTTCACATTTTCAAAATTTTCTTACGCCAAAATCTTTTTTATAGGATTTTCTATCTATGCTTAAATTTTCATAAAATTTGGATAAAAAAATGATGGTTTTCGAGACGTTTTTGTCAAATTTAGTGTAGTTTTTACCAAAAAAAACATTGAAGAATTGGGAAATTCAAAAAATGACCTCTCTAAAGTACAATCTAGAGGCAAATCTGGTTTCAAAAAGTTATTGATCGAATCTTTCGGACGAGTATTTCTATACGAAAAGTTGTACACAGAAAAAATAAATAAATATATAAACATCATTGTAAAAACACTAACTTCTTCACTTCGTACAGAATCTAAAATATGCAATGTAAAAAGTACATAGATGCTATTTAGATAACACTTAAAGCACATTTCAAAATATTTCTGCATATTTCCTAATTACATATAATATGTCTTAGATACCTAAAAAAAATATATCAAAAAAACTGAAGAAAAATCCAAAAAAATACACTTTTAAATTCTGAGCAAAGCAAAGTAGCTAGTGTTTATAGAGACATTTATTTTGTACATTAATTTATTTTTTTTCCATTTTTCTGTAAATACCTTTCTATAGAAATACTTGTCCAAAAGTTTCAACCAGCAACTTTTGAAGTCAGTAATGCCTCTAATTGGTACTTTAAAGAAATCATTTTTTGAATTTCTCAATTTTTCATTTGAGAAATTCAGTGTATAGAACT
The DNA here is from genome assembly GCA_025469315.1 of Stegophylla sp. TES_Ste_2020. Classification (NCBI taxonomy): domain Eukaryota; kingdom Metazoa; phylum Arthropoda; class Insecta; order Hemiptera; family Aphididae; genus Stegophylla; species Stegophylla sp. TES_Ste_2020. The sequence goes on from JAIPRM010002930.1 coordinate 4,516, forward strand.
ACTCAAAATTTGAAATCGACTCGAAAGAAACAATTATTTTTTAATCCAAACTTTTCGAAAATTTGAACATAAATAGACAATAAGAAAAAAAAAATTTGGCATAAGAAAATTTTAAAAATAAGAACAAAAATTTGGACATTTTTCTAACACTCTTTTCCCATAAATTATTTTTTTCTTTTCTTTATTTATTAGATATAAAAAAAGTTAAGTAATCATAGACAAAAAACCAGAAATACTTTGCACCACAGGTATTCTTCACTCCTTGTGTGTTTAAAATAATGACTATTATAATTACTATTAACTTCCTTTGTTCAAAATCATATAATGGAAGAAATATTTATTATTTCTTTAAAATTCTACACGCCTACCAAGAGTATCTTACCCAAAGAGTGAAGAATATCTGTAATGTGAAGTATACCCAGCTTTTTTATACTAATTCTTATATTTCTATACTTTACTTATCTTTGCTTTTTTGGCTATTTTCCACCTATCTTCTTAGTAAAAATTATATCAGATAAAATTATAAAACAAATTAAAACGAATTCCTATTCATTAAATATAGAAATTTAGAAATGTTGGAAAGCTTTTAATACACAACGGTGAAGAATTTGAAATTTATAACCATGTATTGAACAAAACTCATTTATAAAATTAGGTATTTTAGGGAGGTGGCGACCCTTTTTTGACATTTCACTACAAGGTGAAAATTCATCATTTTTCCTCCCTTAAAATTAATTTAAATCAAATGACATTAGACATTTTATTTAATATTAAATATTAATCCTCTTCACTCCATTTACAAAATTCTACACACGCAACTGAATAATACAAAATCTACATATTAATCTAGTCTGACACTAATTTAGACATTAAGTTGAAAAATATTAAAAATAATAATAAATTCAAAACAATAAAATTTCTACTAGTGAGATTAATCATTAAGAGTAGATAAACAATAATACATTCACAGAAAAATACAACTACATAATATGTAATTTTGAAAAAAATTCTCAAAAGTAAATAATTTAAATATTATTTAACACCAACAATAAGCACATGTCGATTAACCTTTTAACTATTTAAAATCTAGTGGTGGGTTAACATGGAATAATATCAATGCTAATAACATGTAAAGAGAAACACAAAACAATTTCAACTGAATGAAGTATCCATTAGTTTTTATTTAAGAAATTAAAAATGTTAAACATTATCTAAAGTTTAGAGGTTATGTTTTGAAAACAGAAATATTAATAATATAAATAATAATAATAGGCGGGATAAATTAATATTTGATAAAATGTATAGCCAATATAATTAATAGCGATTGGATGAAAAACTAAAGTGTAAAGTGGGTTTTTCACAACTTTATCAGAGGGTTAAAAGATAATCCCGAGCGAAAAACCTAAATGGATTAACGGAAGGAAATAACGGGGCGGCCATTTTGTGTGCGTCAGATGAAACTGAGATGCTTACCAAGATCGAAGCGATTACCCTCCATCGGTCGCAAGCCATTATACTGATCCGTTTAGTTGGTGATCGCACATTTTGTATGCACAATACTAAAACATGACGCGAAATACACTATTAATTTCATAATAACAAGAAACCAATCGTTAAAATGTACCGAGCGTTTCCCGTATGTAATGCTCGAATACGGCAATACGGCAATATGGCGTCTGGAGGAGTTCGACTATGAGATATAGCTGTTTAATGGGCACAGCTAGAGCGAACCGATCGAGAGTTAGCGCCCAACAGCAAAACAAAACAAAAACTTCACTGTGCTTCTGTATAGAACAATAACATATACACAGTGTCGGCAACATCACAAAATGTAAACAACTCGAAATACCTATCAGTTCCCGGGTATATTTAAAGTTGTAGATTAAGGTTGTATAAGTAAATAGTAAACTAATTTCACAGATATATCTGTGATTAATTTAAATGTTAGTGATTATTATTTGTTGGTGAAAATAATTTGTTAAAACACGGTTTGTTAACAATTATTGAGCATAGAATAATATGATACAAATTACTATTTCGGATTCCCCCACTGAACATAGATAAGACAGTATAATGTTATTCTAATATTTAATCATATTATACTGACAAACATAAGATATTGTTTTGTCATGAATATTATTCATTTTCATTATCTTACAATAATTGGAATTCAAGTATTATTTGAAGTTTAAATTCAGTAGTAGTTATATAATATATCAAGCATTTGATTCATATCACGTGAATTACATGAAGTATAATTTTACAGTTAATTCTTATATTACTTAATACATTGTACAAATGATTCGATTGAATGTCCCTTTGATACCTAATGAAAACATTCTTAACAATTTGTTTAAGAAAAACATTTGTACAGTGAATGATTTTCTTCAAAAGAAGAGTTCAGATTTACAGAGTATATGCAATTTACAATGCAAGGTAATATTAAATGTATTTTAAAAACTTAGGAATATTTAATTAGTATGTATAATAAATAATTTATATTATACTTTAAAATACATTTTGTACCTTTTTGTATATATAGTAAATTAGGTACTTATCTATGTATAACATTCTTTTATTTATTTATTTAAAAGCTACTTTTTAAACACTATAGCTTACCATTTATAATTACCAATTAACTCCTAATAATTAATCATAGTAATAATTTGCTTATTAGTTCAGTTAATATCCTAGACTTCGAAAAATAATTTTCGTTTTGACAAAGAGAGGAACCCATGCAAAAGTAAAATGTTTATTGCTCAATTAATGCATATTGTTATAAGTTAAGTGTTATAAGTTGACAATTTCAAATTCACTTAATTTACACTTAGATTTATGAATAGAGCCAAAAAGGTAATGTGTTTACAAAGATAATTCTTTTTGTTTTTCTGTAAACACTATTTTATCATAGGTGTAGAAAACCTGATACATAAGTTTCCACAAGATATTTTTTGAATCAGAATTTGCCTCTAAATGATACTTATAAGTCGTCATGTTTCAAAAATCTCTATAGTTTGTTCGAAATTTGGGAAAAACTGCATAACATTTAACAAAGACTCCTACAATTTTATTTTTTTTGTTTTTTTTATCCAACTTTAAAATAATTAAAATATAAATAAATAAATATTTGATGAAAGAAAATTTTTTTCTTACACTCTCTCATTAAATATATTTTTTTCTTTTCTTATTTACTAGTAGAATATAAAACTGGCCGAGTAAAAAAATATTTTAGATTCTGAGTAAACCAAAGAAGCTAGTGTTATTACAATGATGTTTATTTATTTTTATCTTTTTTTTCTTTAAACACTTTTTCGTATGGAAATACAAGTCCAAAAGTTTTTTTGACCAGCAACTTTATGAAACCAGATTTACCTCTAAATCTAGATGATACTTTAGAGCTATTATTTTTCAAAATTCACAGTTGTTTTTTCAAAATTTGGGAAAAATTACCCAAAATTTGGTAAAAGACTTGGAAACTACCTTTGCTCAATCCAAATTCTATGAAATTTTAAGCATAAATAGACAATAATATGGAAAATACTTTGATGCAAGTAAATTTTGAAAATCCGAAAAACAATTTTAAAAAAAATTTTCCAACACTTTATAATTAATTTTTTTTTCTCCTCTATTTTCATTTATTTATTAAATGAAAAAAAGTAAATTGAAGTAATGTAAAGTAAAGCAAAAATAAGTAAAGTAAATCAAGGATAAGTAAAGTAAGTATAAACAAGGAATTGGACTTTCTTCGCTCCTTGGGTCAAATACTCTTGGTGGGTGTGTTAAATATGACAACTATTTTTGTTCTATTATTGTATGTTATTAACATACAAGGTTCTTCAGATGAAACAGTTTATAAAAATATTAATTCTTCAATTAGGGAAGTCAAATTGGTGTGTGAGGAGGCTCTCTGAAAGCTGGTAATATGCAGTTTTAATTAGGAATACGATGTAGAATATTTAACTACATGTGTTCACAGTATGGTAATACTTTGAAAATGGTAAATTTATCCTTCAAATGCAGAGAAATTTTGAACTCATTCGACATTCTGTGTCATGGGACTACAATTGTGAGTGAGAAACTCATTCTTTACTACAATACCGTCTTGAGATGAATCAAAGCGTTCTTCACAATAGATATAATAGTGATGAAAAAAACTAAATGAAAAAATCGAACAATTAATTGCTAAAATAAGGTTAGATACTTTGTGAAGCCCCAACTGTTCTGTTCATTTGTTTCTCTTGATATCGACAAATCAATGATACGTATGATCTCAAAGATGAATTAAGTGTCATCCCTATATAATCCAAGATTGCCACTAATTATTATCGAGGGGTTATCAACAGTGTATGCTTCAATAGGACTTCATTATAACTAAATTTCCCTGGATGTACCATTTTATGTTATGGGGAATCCTGTGGCTGGGCACTCCCCAGACCTGATAACATGTGATATTTTTCTTGTGAGTTCATTTATAATCAAAGGTCTATCTACACAAGCCACGAACCATTGATTAACTAAATGAAGAGATCACACGAGTGGTGAGAGAAGTTCCAGGGCAGGCGATAACATGATGAACTCCTTACACGATTTCCCAAGGTTCTGCATTGCGGCTCAAAGGTGCCACATAAAATATGATAAAACTGCCCTTATACCTATCTTTTTTTAATCCAAACTTGATGAAAATTTAAATATTGATATACATTAATATGGGACATGTAATGGTGTAAAAAAATATTGAAAATAAGGAAAACGTAAAACACCTAGTGTTACTGTTAAATCTTTGATCTGTGATAAACCCTATTATTGATCAGATTCAATAAGATTATCGAAATTTTTTATATCACCTTAAAGGTGTCATTTGTGAATACAAACCTTTAAAATTTTAATGGTAATTTCTTTTTTTACCTGTGTAATTTTATTTTAACTTTTTGTTTTATTATTAATTTTGATGTATTGAAATCAAATTTAATTTATTAAATATTAGAGATATTAATAAGTTATATCTTGTATAATCATAGATTCATAGTAATTATGTAGGTAACTAAATTTGTGTCCAAGAGACTATTTTTCTTAAAGCTCATATTTAGATAATTCAAAAACTACAGGTTTAAATTTTTATTTCAATCATCAAAATTCATGGAAAAATGACCTAAATAATTTTCTGCAATTAAAAAAAAGAGGGTTACCATTTGAAATAAATAAGTTTAAATTCCTACAGGACACCCTTAAAGTGACACAACAAAAAAATTATACTATTTTAAAAAAAAAAAAAATTTGCATTTTCATGACCAAAAATAAAAATAGGAGAGGGATTACATGTCTTATAAATCACACAGTATATATCAAGTTTAGAGTGATTTTATAAATGATATTGATCACTATAGTTATATTGATAATTAGTCTCCATTCACTTTAATTATTTGTTTTGTTTTTTAATTGATTTTGACATAATTATTTTGGTTTAAATTTTCATAATTTTATACATTAATATAATTTTAGCCATTTTAGTTGCATACCTTTATAAATATGACGCCTTATAGAGTCAATATTTTGTATACAAGAGTAATATCTGTGGAAGACCTTAATTTATATCACTATTAGTACCAATTTTATTAGATTAAAATAAGTACTTTCTTGAAAGAACCCCTTCTGATATATGAAATTATAATTTTTTCCCGTTTGGATAAGCCGTATCTGGGTTATATCCTGTGTGCATTAAGATCCTAGCTTTGAATTTAGATTTTGTTTTAATTAGAGGTTTTTCTATTCTAGGAAATTGCAAAACTTAAAGATAATATAACAATAAAATGTTCATCATCGTTTCATAATGGATATGAAATTTATTTAAACAGATCGTTTTCAAATTGTATTCAAACTGGAATTCAAAAGTAAATTTTAAATTAATACTCTACCTTCTTACATAAATTACTAATAGTGTAATTTTTATTTAGACTGGATAATCTACTTGGTGGAGGGTTATCTACCAGTTGCATTTATGAACTTTTTGGCTCATCATCCTGTGGAAAAACACAACTATGTTTTAGTATTCTTTTGCATGTAATAGTAACTACAAAAAAAGATATAACCTTTATAGATACTAAAAATAATTTTTCTGTAATTAGAATCAAACAAATTTTAAAAACTAAATATAAAATGACAACTCAAGAAGTATGTAACTAAATTTAATGATTACATTTTTATTTAAAATACATTTATTATTTTACAGATTCTTGCTATTTTAAGTAAAATACATGTGTACTCAATTTTAGATATTTATAATCTAATAACGTGTTTACATAATCTTAAAGAAAAATCTGATCCAATAATAATCATTGATTCTTTACCTGCGCTGTACCTGTCATTTGTTAGCTTTTATAAAAGTGATGGTAATTTACAATTCTTCAACTTATCAGTTTCTAATTTGTGTATTTGTATATATATGTGTGTATTTTTTTTTTTTAGGTTTATGCCATATGAATCATATATGTTCAATCCTAAAATATTTATGTCAAAAAAATTCAACAATTTTAGCGACAAATTTAGCATTAAAAAATTGTGATTTTACATATAAAATTAATGGTGAACAGCCAACAGAGCATAGTGATTTTAAACCTGCGATTGGAAAATACTGGTTTCATGTACCCAACACTAGGTTAATGATAACCAAAACTATAAAAAACCAGCATGAAATTCTTATAAATATTACCAAGAGTGTATATATGCCTATGAATGAAAAATGCATCTTGAGAATTGATGATTGTGGAATTTGGTAATCATAGATATTCAAATTTATACAATTCATAGAAATAAATAACCTTTATTAATCAAGTATAATTAAACAAATGGTTTACATTATAATATACAACACAATATTAATAAGCCAATTAAATTGTAGGGCATTTCAGTCATTATTTATACAGTCTTGAACCTTAAATTTTAATAATAGAAAACATTTTCATAATTTGTAAATAAACTTAACATCATTATAATAATTCATAATTGTAAAAAAAAATACATTGTTCTATAACACATACAAATTTTATTTAATTACAATGACAAACAGAATCATTTGCTTCAGTAAGACACGGACAAAGCCTTATTTTTTTAGTAACATTTTCTTTATTATGATAAAACATATTGCCTGATTTTAAAATATTGGTAGAAAAATCAACGAGTTCATTGACTTTTTGCTTCATATAAATATCTTTTTCAAACCAAATGTGTCTCAATACTTTATCAAAATCAAACCTCTTATTATAATCAACTGTTAATAATTGCTTAACCAAATCTTTTGCACCATGCGAAGTATTAGAAAATGAATTACTGCTTGTATTATATGCGCCTTTACAGATTTTTACTTCTATATTGTCACCAACAAAAGGTTTATAACCACTTAAACTATAAAACAAATATTTTAAATAACTATCAAACAATTTTTATTAGTACAAAACAAAATATATATACCATTCATATAAAATAACACCAAAACTCCATGAATCCACTTTGTTGGTGTAATTAATGTATGATTGCATACATTTTTTATTGTTTGAAAACACTTCAGGAGCAAGATATGCCAAAGAACCACAAAATGTTTTTAAAAGTGTATTTTCAGTAATCTTTTTAGACAGCCCAAAATCGGCTAGCTTCACGTGACAACAAGGGGATTGAATTGAGAGCAAAATATTTCCTGGCTTTAACATAAAATAATAAGTATATAAGCACAAATACACATTGAAAACGTAAATAAAAATGAAGTAGAATGGAAAATATACTTTTCAACTAAAGAAATCTATGAATTCAATTATTGATTTTGATTTGTAACCTTAAATATTAACTACTAATTAACTGTATAATCGTGAATTCATTACTATGGAATTGATTGATACACACATACTTAATTTAAAGATAACTATACGCATTTTTGTAATGCTTAAAAGAAAATTAACTTCTCTGTTAGAATTTTTACACCTAAGTTAAATATGGAAAATATTGAATAGTATCAACAGCAAAACAATGAAAAATGATTAAAATCAGCTTTTTAATCAAAATTAAATAGTATTATTAATAATAATAATAATACTTTGCATCCAAATACATGGAAAAAAAAAAAAAATTATATGTTACTTTTAAGTCTCGGTGGGCAATTGATCTATGGTGTAGGTATTGAACAGCTCGAGCAACTTGATACAAAATTATTTTAGTTTCAAGTTCTTTTAAGCCATTTGTACTCTCTATTAATTGTTTTAAAGTTCCTCCGGGCATATATTCTAAAGCAATATAAATTGCATTACTGGTGTCAATATAATTTTCCATGTTAACAATATTTGGCTAAAAATAAAAGTGGATTAAATTAAAAAAATATAGTGTGATTAAATATAAATTGTATATAATACATGAGATAGGCTAGACAAAATGGCAGTTTCTCTTGATACTATGCAATCCACTTTTTTCACTTTCTTCAATGCAAAACATTTCAAAGTTTTCTAAAAATAAAAATTTATTAATTTAAATTGTTATTACACCACAAGTTGGAATTTAATTTTAAATTATGGCTGGTAACTCTTATTTTTGGGAGTATAGTAGAATAGTTGTTTTTAATAGAGCCAAAACTAAAAATATTGCATCAATATAAATAAGTTGAACTATTAGATTCCAAGTGGAGAAGAAAAGCTAGTTGATTTTATGATGAAAAATATTTGCATTATAAGATCAAATATCAAAATTTTCAACTTCATTTTGTGGGTATGTTTATTATTATTTTCTTCTTATAATATTTATATTTATATAAATATTATATTTTGGTTTGATAACAATTATTATTACTAATTATAATAAATATGCATATCAGTCAAAATCAGGTTACAAAAAAGAAAATAATAATAATGTTATTGTTTAAACTAAATAATAAGAAATAAAGTGATATGAACTGTGATGACAGCACTATAAAATACATGAGTGGTGGGGCGATAAATTTAATCAAAGCACTGGTCAGGTAAACAGACAATTTCTGGGAATCATTTGGGTTTCCAGCTAATTATAGTTCTTAAATTTATTTCTCAATAATACAGTGGAATAAACAAGACAATTTTTCTCAAAGTTGAATAAAGCTTGATTCTCACTCATACGACACGACAGACAAAAATCATGTTCAATTAACATATGAATGACCGACTAACAACGACAAACACATACTCAGTTGATTCCAATTTTTGTTTCGAACGGTCAAAAATTGTTAGTTCTCAAGATGTTTAATAATTTAAAATTTGGCTGTGATAGCATTATTGCTCGACGCTGACGAAGAGGAAAATAATGACCGTACGGTAGTCAAAAGACAATCTATATGGGTTAAAATTTTAGATAAAAAGAAAATTTGATGGAGAATCTATTTTGGGGAATACAAACAAAATATTATTCATATTATTATACCATAATATATTTTATGGTCCAATATAATATAAAGACTGTATCTCTATGTCTATAATAATTATATTAATATATTATTCTTAGTCTTATTATTATAATTAATATTATTATATAAATTATATAATAATAATTAGATTTGTTGTAATCAGTGCTAAAATGAAATTTATAAATTAATTTAAATACATAAGTACATAAGAATATGTATATTTCAAATTAATTGATTTTGGCAGATCGACAAAACATTCTTTACTAGAATGTCTTGTCATGTCGTTATGGAGCTTATTATTAAATAAAACTTACAAAAACCGAGAAATTTTCAAAATTTCATTTATTTATCACATTCATTAAATTTCTATAAAAATTGATTGGCATAACATTTGAATACAAAAGAAAATAACATAATTTCGAAATTCATATTATTATCTATTAATTGCACATGTTATATATATAATATAATATATATATATATAATATGTTCAAACTTAAAATTTTAAGTAACATTTCAAATATACATTCACATACTCCATTTCTCGGGAAAATTATTACTTCGATTATTACGTACCACTCTACTACCTACTTTCCATCGCATCTACTCTCATCAAAAATTTAAATTTTAGTGCTTGCGTGACAAAAAATATTTATTATACTTAACATTTTTATTGTTTCAATGCAGTCTATAACTATCTGCTATTATCTATCAAGTGATTTTACTCCCACTCTTGCACAAAAGCCGCTAGTAATAATTATAGGTAAGATTCAATCTTGGAGAATGTGGGGGCTTTTGATACATACACGGCCAGGGGCCTAGGTCGCACTCCCGACCATGGCCAGGCCAACCCTGCATAAAATTTTCTAAGATTTATAAAAAAATTACAACTTACTGGACCACTCAAAAAACGTATTTCATCAATCTAGTTTATAAAATAGTATTAGTATTTATAAAGTATACTGAACAAATAATTATTAAACACAGGGAAGATTTACATTAACCTGCATAATCTGTCATATAAACAAGTAGTTGTGATAACCCACAAGTACCAATAATTCATTAAAATTAAAAACACAATAAATTATTAAGAGATGGAATAATTATTGACTATTATTTTCCTTGTGATTTTAAGGCTTACCTTTTCAAATGCTATTCTGACTTCTCCGAATGTTCCTGTACCTAAAATACCATAAACAGCAAATTGTTCTCCAACTTTTTGAGGAAAATTTGGATGATCTGAACGATTCTCAGCAAATGTATATACTATAAATATGTATCTTTAATATTTAAAGTAATGAAAAATAATTTTATTATAGTTTACCATTGTTAAATTTGGAAACAATTGCAATTTTATCATTATTTGATAAGATCCAACGACAATCTTTTCCAATTTTCTCACCATTTAAAAATGTACCATTTGAACTAGTGTCTGTAATAAACACTACATAACCTAGTGTCCCAATTATCTCTCTAGATATAGTGAAATGAACTTTACTAATGTGATTCATAATTTTTAAACTGAAGCATTGTAGTGTAAACTGAAAATCAACATCATTTGTTTGGCGGCCAGCTTTATAATTGTCTTTCACTAAATCTAAAACAAGTATAAAATCTGAAGTATCTGTAAATTAAAAAATTTCTTATGAAAATTCAAACCTTCAATTTTTAAATTCTCATTTTCTGGATACAATCGTCCCCATGCATTCGAGTTCTCAAGTATGGATATTTTATCCTGACTGCACAGTGAATCTTGGCTATTTATCAGAGGAGTTAGCACATCTAAATCACCCATTTTTGCAACTTTATTCATAATATAATGAGAAAATTATTGAATCGTAACACTAAAACAAAATTAAATTAAACATATTACATAAGTTAAATTACAATTTAATCAATACAATCAAATTTTACCTTCAAAAAAGTTTCCCTAATTAAAAGTATTGAAAATTTAACTCATAAGAAAAGCTCACAATATGAAGATAATATGTTCTATCAACAAATAAAAATAATAATAATTTATTATAATTAAATAATGAACATGTAACACAATAATATGTAATATTATAACCAAACATTAAACAACATTTAATGTTAAATTTAAATTTAACAATGAAATGTATATATTGAATAAATATCACTAGGTATTTGAATACATAGGGAACATCAGTAACTGATTTGATTTCATAATTCAAAAATATATATTAGAAACTGTTAAATAACTTGTTATATTTATAACCTTATATTGTTATCAATACACATATATATATATAACCCACAGGTTGGCATTGTTTATAAGCAAAATTTGTTCAATGTGTTACAGTTACATTCATTAAATTAAAATAAAATATAATATTATGTCAATGTATGGTTTTCTTTAGCATGTATTAAAAGAGATCAGGGCATAGATGTTCTATATTAGTTTATAAACTATAAGTCAATGGAACACAGTAAAGTTATCACCTCAGATAGACAAGATAAATGAAAAGAAATAATAATTTTAAACATGTGCATAGCATAGAGTCAAATTACATATACGTCCACAATCAACAAAATATTCAACTATAATACTAAGGATAAAAGTTATAAGTGTAATAAACGAATGCAATTCAAAACAAAAATATTTTTTTAATTCAACATTGTATTGTCTTAATTACCCTTCTATACACACATTTTGTTGCATCTTACCATTATCTTAAAAACACCCAACAGTTTAAAAAAGGCATAGAATAAATTCTGTATTCACTGCTAAATGCAACTAAACATTTAATACTGCTTAACTATTTCCATAGACTTCGATTAAGGAAAACTCACAAAAATGAGGTGAGACTCAACACTCATTCACAAGAATTCTCTCATTTAGTGAGACTATACTGGACCACAGTACAGATAAAAATGATAGTACTTACTATATAGTATTAACCATGAAGTAATAAATAATACGCACAGGTGTATATATCTGATATATATGTATCTGATTATATATCTGTGACAAGATTTAAAATCGTATCTAAGATCGCAGTCTGAGATCTGAGAGTAAAGTAACCACCAGTGGACATTTTTACCACAGGCCAGTTTAACTATAGACATAATATTAACAAATTGTTAATATATCTATGAGGTTACACAATAGAAGTTGTGATAACGTACAGAAACCGGGAATCTACCCCAAGATAAAAAAGCAAAAATTTAAGAAATAGATTACAATCCAAGGGTATCACCTCTCAGCTTCCAGGGTGTTTTTTAAAACAAATCAAGGGTTGTTCTATGTTTAAATGCGCTTACGATTTTCATTTATAAAAACTGTATTAAGTTTATTTTTATAGTACACAATGTTTCTCAATGTTTTATTATTTACTATTTTACTCTAAAACCTTGAGACTTAAACACAAATTGTATGATATACCTACTTAATTTAAGAGTTGGATTTTTAGATTCTGAGCGAAGAAAAGAATATATTGGTTTACAGATCTATGCTTTCTTTTTTGTGTGTATGGAAACACGATTTCGAGTAGAGCTACTCGTCTAAAAGTTTTGATCAGTAACTCTATAGATCGGAAACGTTGTCTAGATGCCACTTTTGGGAAATCATTTTTTTAAATTCTCTATACTTTTTTGAAGCACATGCCTTGACTAACCAAAAAATTAATTAAAACGGTAAAAAGCGTTATAACCCGAATTTTCATTAATTTGATTTAATTTTTTTTACATAACTTCAAAATTAATGAAACTAGAAAGATGAAACTTTCACCGACTACTAAAAATAGTCACGCGCACAACTAACACAATTTTTGAAAACGTTTGACCAATTTTAACATAAGTACAGACCTTTGAAAATATTGAAAATTTGTCATTTTTGTAAGTTTTTAATTTATAAAATTTTAATATCTAAATATTAAGAGTTGAAAATTTGTATAACCAACAGTACTAAAAAAATCTCGAAATTCGTAAATCAACTTATATTTTATAAACGTTGAAAATTAGTATTTTGACAGAATTCATTAGTTTTACAGAAAATTACACATTTAAACATTATTAAAAAAATAACTGGTTCCACCAATCTTTATGAAACTTGGTTGAATAAGATGAAGAATTACATTGCGAATATTTTAGGGTAAGAAATTTTATCATGCATGAATAATTAAAAATCAGGCCACACTTCACACCACGGATATTCTTCGCTCCTCGGGTCAGATACTCTTGACGGGTGTGTAGAATTTTAAAGAAAAGATAAATCAATTCTTCAATAAAACGATTCTGAACGGAAAAAATTAATTAATAATATAAAAAACAATAAAATAGTCAATAAGCCAATTCTGAACGTAATAAGTTAACAATAGGTATAAAGAACTTTATTGTACTTTTTTTCATCTGATAAATAAAAAAAAGGAAAAAATAATTAATGAGAAAAAAAAGTGTTAGAAAAGTGTCCAAAAGTTTTTTTTTCAATTTTCAAAATTTCTCATATTACTGTATATCAATGTTTAAATTTTCATAAAGTTTGAATCAAAAAATGATGGTTTCAGAGTATTTTTAGCAAATTTATGGTTTCCCCCCCTTCCAAAAAAAAAAAATCATTGAGAAATTTAAAAAATGACCTTTCTGGAGTACCAACTAGAGCAGTGATTCTCAAAATGGGGTTTTTTACTAAGGAAATCCGGTTTCAAAAAGGTGCTGATTGAAACTTTTGGACACATATTTCTATCTAAAAGTGTTCATAGAAAAAAAAATTAAAATAAAGTTTGTACTTCGTTCCTTGGGGTGTTCTTCGTACTTCGGGACTTGGGTTGATAACTCTTGGCAGGTGTATTGAATTTTAAAGAAACAATAAATCATTTCTATAAAAAATATTTAGTTTATCGGGTAAAATTTGAACCCATTACTGTCTACATACAAATTTGGCGCCTTAACGGGTAAACCACAAGAATAGAGTTGAATATCATTGTATCAGTAGGTATTTAATATAATAATTGAAAATATTGAATTTTCAGTACGGCATTTTGGAAATTTCTCGTTTTTAGATTCTGAACGTTAGTGAAGAAGCTTATGTTTTTACAATGATGTTTATTTTTTTTTTTTCCTTCCTCTGTGAACACTTTTTCGTATAGAACTACTGGTCCAAATGTTTCGATCAGTAACTTTATAGATCCAAAATGAATGGTACTTTTGAGAGGTCATTTTTCAAATTTCTCAATATTTTTTTTAATAATGCGAAAAAACTGAAAAATAATTTTCAAAAAACGGCAAAATATGCAATTACCGCAATTTCCGTAAAATTGAAAATTACTTTTTGACATAACTTCTAAAATAATGCAGCAAAAGACTTGAAAATTTCACCAACCACTAAAAATAGTCACGAAAAAATGCCATAAAAATTTCAAAAAGATTTGATCAATTTTGAGTTAAGTGCAACATTTTGAAAATTTCGAAAATATCTCGTTTTTTGTTAGTTTTTATGCAATAAAATTTTTGATTTTTTAAATTAAGACTTGAAAATTTAATATAATCTCACTGACATATATCTACTTGACCTGATAAAATCTCAAAAATCGTTAGTCAATTTTTTTTTTATAACCGTTTGAAGTTAGAATTTCGACTGAATTCGTTAGTTATACCTAAAATCACGCACTTTAACGTACATATAAGAAAATTGGTGCTACCGATTGTTTTGAAATTTGGTGAATTCTATTCTATAATCAATGATAATACGTATCATGAATTTATAACATTTCTTATCATTTTATATCTAAAGTGGAAAACATCTGCAGATAGCAAAATTGTTTATTTGAAATAAATTTCTCAATTAAATCTTGAAAATTTTAAAAATATTTCAGAAAAACTTTTTAGTTTGTGATATCGTTTTTTTTTTGACATAGTTTTTATTACGTTAAATAAATTTCAATGAATTCATTAGTAGCCGATTATGGAGATGAGACAGATACAGATTCGATGGAAAGTGATTCAAATCAACATGAAAATATTAGAGACCTTAGGTAATTTTAAATGATTAAATCAATGTTTACTTAAAAGCCATACACAATTTGATCGTTTTTCATGAACTGGATGTCCAGTTCATGAAAAGATCGATTATGTTATGTGGATGCAACATATATACAGACTCGACGGTTTAAATACACCAAGACAAACTTAAATTTTGAGGTACTTTATATGTAAATGCAAAGTAAATACACCGTCAAATATATTTTTTACATAAATAGTACTAAAATTAATTTAATTATAAATTCATTTTATTTATTTACCTATGTAAACTCAACAATAGATTAGATAAATACATTGATAGATTATTAAACCCCTACTAATTGAATAATAAACAAAGATTAAGTATTTATATTATGATATAAAAGTTGATAAAAATATATGTATTGTTTAGTAAGCTTCCACTAGTTTGAGCAAAATAAGACATATTTTAAATAGTTGTATTAAAACATGACAAAAATGTAAAATTTATTTAAGAAATTGCATATTAAATTTTCAAGCCTTAATTCTGAAAACTCAAAATATTATTAGACATAAACAGAAAAGAAAACCTATACAATACAAAAGTAAAATTATAGATATCAATAAATTGACAAAAATATTTTAAAAATATCAACATGTCAACAGTATATATGTATATTGCTGAAAATTTCAAGTATTTACGTAGTTTTAACTTTCTAAAATTACTTTTACTTTTACACAGTTTTAATTTCATTAAACTGTCACATTCACTTTTATTTAATGAATCCGATATATTTTCCAAACAAATTCAAAATATTTGATTTTGGAATATGACTATGTAATTTTAAAATATTTAAATTTTAACCAGACCTAACTTTATTTGAAGTTGCATTTAAATTTAATTTTTTTTATTTTCTATACATGATAGTTACTTAGTACAACTATAGAACATTTTTGCTATTTCATATTTATAATTTAGACAAGTAAAAGCTTAACACGGTATTTCTAAAATTAATAAGTATGTTATTGAAACCTAACTGACTTCATAATACATTTACTAAAGTATTTTAACAATACCCAATAAAACAATTTTGTTTTAATTTTAAAGAATGCTTCTTTTTTATTGCTTATTAGGTTGAAAACTTAAATAAGATGTGAATTGGGCCAAATAGACTTACAGCCTACAGGGTTGGCGCTTTTGCATATAGGTACGCAGGCCAATTACATTAAATTTAAATAAAAATAGACTGCTTTGCTAAAAATAAAACGTGCAAAGATTTTGTTGTAGAATTTAAATTAATAGTAAATAACCAAAATTGAAATCAATTAATATAGGTATACTATTATGATTGGTTTTAATGATGTAACATTTTACCAACACTACAATTTTGCAGAAGAATTGGGTTGTTTGTTTTATTAATTATTAGTATTGTAATCTTTTAAAAAATTATCTATAATGTAAAAATGTCAAATACCGACCCCTGAAAATTCTGCCTTAGGCATGGGTCTATGTCACCTACCCCTTAAACTGGGCCTGTATATATATATACATATATATATATATATATATTAAATGTATAATATTTTTATACATTTTGTTGTCATATTATCTTTGAATTTTAAAAAATTTGAACATTGTAACTAATAACCAGGGCTTGTAATTGGGTGCACTAAAATACATATAAATAAGCATGCAATAAAGCACTAAATCTTGCCAAATAAGCATTGAAAAGTTCAGAAATATGCATTTGTATGCACTAAAAATCTGAAAATAATTAATTTAAAATATGTGCTGTAAAAAAAAAAAACATGTGTTAATTTTTGAAATAACAAGGGATATTTATATTTTTAGCTATATTTTATTTTTTATTGTAAGTACAGTACTTAAGGTAGATTAATGTGAATTTCAGCATAAACAAAACAATTTAATAACAGTAAAGAATGAAATCATCTCCCAATCATTTTTGATTTATAAAGATACAATTTTTATTTTTATTCTTTTGACCACAAATTTGCTTGATGAGTAAACAAAATATTCAAATTGTGAAAATTATTAATAATATGCCCTATAAAATAGAAATATGATTCAAAATACCGAAATACCCAAAACACTTCTAAATTCTCAAAATAAAATTTCCATATAAGTATTTAATTGTGGTATCTTGAAATGGTTTTATATGTCACCTAGTATTAAATTCAACTTAGCATGATAGATTTGTAAATGTATAAACTCACGTGTCTTTCTAATAACCCATTAGTTACTAAATTATTATTACATTTTTGTTAATTGTCATAATATATTTATTAAAATTTTAATTTGTACTTGAATAAATAAATAATTTATTTTAGAACAAGTGATCATATTAAATCTGAGAATAAGCTTCCTGCGCCAAGATTCAAAGAAACTGGTATTATAAATGAATCTGTCTTCAGAAATCCATACTTGGAAGCTGAACGAGCTAAAAGTGCAGTATTAGAAAAACATGTTAAAATGGTACCAGCTAAAGATCATCTTACAAAAATTAATGGAAAAAAAATATGTTGGATGAACAGAAAAGGTCGTTGCCGCTTTGGTAATAAATGTAAATATGCTCATGATTCAGAATTATATTGTGGTTCAAATATAATAAATGAAGACAAAACAGATCAAGATAACTACAATTTAAATAAGAAAAAAAAAAGGCCTGGGTTATCAGAATCTTTAATTCCTGGAAAAAAAATACTTAACATGTTTAAAAAAACAGAAATGTCAAACTTGCATTCATAAAGTATTTTAATTATAACAATATTTATAATTTATTTCTTTTTGTAATATTATTGAATATATTGTTACGCTGTATAATCTGTACTCATTGGTATCATCATTGATTTTGAAGTTAATTAAATATGTACGAAAAACCAATGATATTATGACACAAATGCACTGTACATAATACCATAATGAATATTATTAGAATGTAAGTTAGTATGAAGAAAAAATAATACAATAATAAATATATAGAATTACCTATCTAGTCATTTTTTCTTTTATTACTATTGTGGAATAAATTATGTTACAATTTTATAACATGTTAACATTATTAAATAAACAATTATCAATTAATCCATCTTTGTGAGGCATTAAGTAGATTTAATATTTTATAAAATTAAAAAAAAAAATAGCTTGTATAAATATTTATTATTTTTTAGCGAGGTCGGCCTGGCATTGCTAGGCCGCGAATGCGCAATGACTCCTGGACGTGTATGTATCAGGGCAGTGGCATATTTGAGGAGAGGGCGATGGGTAGATCACTCCATTCTTTAGTTGTTTTTTTTCATCGTAATATAATATTACTCATTTATAATTTTTTAGTTCATCTACCATGGACCATTTTTAAAAAAAGAAGAAGAGGATTTGCTGTAAATATTTATATTTACTTTGATACTTGTAATTAATACGTGTGAATTACTTAATTCAAAAGTTTGTTTCAATTGAAATCAAAAAAACACTCATTAAAATTTGTTCAATTTGTCATTGATACAATGATTTTTCAATGACAAGATTTAAACAAATTAATATGCATTATTTTTTGTAAAATACCTATTTCATTTTATAAATTATATAAATTTATAATAATTAATATTATGTACTATCAAATTATTTTACTTTTGTCATAAATACAAATTATTACACAAAAACGAGTTATATATTATCAATTATATGAATATGACTTGGTTATATTATGGTTTGTGGTTTATTTAATAGGTTTAAGGAGACTGAATGTGGAAAGTAATCAGAGGCAAAACTCAGACTATTTTAGGCTTAAGGTAGAATCCCAAGACGCATGACTCGGATCGGAGCTTAGTGCCATTTAATCGCAAGCCAGCTTACGCGCTATGGGAATACAGTAACGAGCCACGCGGTGGCACCTTTAACTTGTAACACAAAAATCGCTAAAAAGATGAGTCACCTCCCACTGTACCAAGTCAGAGCTTTACCATTCCCACGGCACGTTTAAGGACTGAGGCTCAAGCTCGGGGCCGAACCATGCGTCGTGAGATTTTAGGAGCTAAAAATGGATTTATGGAGTTGAGCCCGAACGTTTATGTGATGTGTAAAGATAATTATTAACGAATTGCCCCCCTCCTTGATGGAGCTATAGATTTGCCACTGATCAAGAAACTCTGCATTCCCCAAGATTAAATTATATAATTATTATTATTGGCCTTTTGTGCAAGAACGCGAGTAAAATCACTTAATATAAAATAGCAAATAGTTGTAAACTGTAGTGAAACAATAAAAATGTTAAGTATAATAAATATTTTTTGTCACTTGTGCACTAAAAGTATAATTTTCAATGCGATGGAAATTATACCGCATACATGTACTACACTGTTTATAAGCAATTTTTTATCATGAGATAAGGTGACATTTTATTGGGGAGGCTCTTCTGGAAAAATTCATAAGGGACCCTTAAGGTACCTGACAGACACTGTTTATAAGATAAATTTATACAAATATATAATATACAGTAGAACCTCAAAAAGTCGAAATTCAAGGGAAATGCAATTTTTTCAACTTAGCGAGGTTTACAACTTGTTAAGGTTTTCGAGTTACCAAAGTTTTAGAAAAAAAATTTGACTTAAAAAGTATTTTTTATTTTTTTAATTAAAGTTTTTAAAATGTCTATAGGTATGTATTAAAGTGTTTATTTATTATTACATACAATGTAATAAAATCTCATTAAATATTTTATTTAAATAAAAAAAAAATATATATATATTACGAAAAAAATATAATAAAAACAAAATGAAAAACTCTGTTGCATACCAAGGTTAGTTAATACATATTTATGTATTATAATAAACACAATAATGCGATTAGATAAAATTATTCGAACACACAAGCCGATTAGACAAATGTTTATACAAATTATTAGTCATTATCCATTACAATGGATTTATGTTTAATATTAAATGGCGTAAGCAACATAGTTGAGGAGCGTAAGCGACAGAGATAGAGTGGTAATCTTTGTAAACGACATGAATTTGTGACTGTAAGCGACATACTTTAATTTTCAGCTCTTTTTTTAATGTATGTACCATATTCAATACTATAATAGAGGTAAATTAATTTATTTGAGCTTATTCCTGATCAATTTATGCAAATCTTAAAACAAAAATTACTGAAATTCATCAAATATTACATTTTT
This sequence comes from Stegophylla sp. TES_Ste_2020, assembly GCA_025469315.1. Taxonomy (NCBI): domain Eukaryota; kingdom Metazoa; phylum Arthropoda; class Insecta; order Hemiptera; family Aphididae; genus Stegophylla; species Stegophylla sp. TES_Ste_2020. Next base: position 25,075 of record JAIPRM010002930.1, read on the forward strand.
AAAACATTTTTTTGTGTTCCAGAATAATTCTCAATATATTGCTTACGCCTTTTAACCTGTTGAAATTCGATATGATATGCATAATAATAGTTGTTATGATAAAAAGAAGGTAAAACATTGGATAAAAAATAGATCTTTATTTGTATTACTTAACTTTTATATTACAATCAAAGATAGTTAGGTATATGAGATTAAAAATCAATAATTATTCAAATAAATAATAATAATATTTACCTATATTTCCTTAATTAATACCTTAATAAATACTTAGATAAAATTACATTTTAAAAAATGAAAATAAAATTAATCAAATGCATACCAGTAGTATTTAATAGTAAACATTAGTATTTTAATGATATAATTTGAAATAAATAAAAAATTTGCTTTATTTTAAAGTTACACAAACCATATGTATGACAGAATTTCAAATTATAGTTTAAAACTAATTATTTTGTAATGTGTGTGACCAATTACAAAAATGATGTACAAATTCATTTTCTATGAAATATAATTATATAAGTACTGACATTTAAGATCTCCTCATTGCTAACATAGTGTTAATTTCCCATATAATTCTTCGGAGATGATCGATTATTTCTTTTAAATGTCTATTTTTATTACTTAATTGTTCAGCTACTTCTTTCATTTCATCACTGGCAACACGATAAGTTTCACTGTTTTTTCTTTCTTCAGATTTCATATCCCATTCTTCTTGCAATGGAATAAGTCCTTCCATATGCATATATTCCATACCTTGCAATTGACAACTATCATTACATTTTTCATATATAATTCTTAGTCTTTTAAATAATAACTTAATATTCCTTAATTGATCTTGCATTTTAATGCGTCGTTCATTGCTCATGTTAGCACCAGTTGGAGTACCATTTGGAGGCATTAAAACTTTAAGTATTTGGAAGACTTCATGAGTACGAGATACTATCTCTTGCACAGTTTCTTGTCCAAAACGACATAAGGACGCAGTATTAAATTGATGACCAGATGCTGATTGACTTTGGTTAGAAGGTGGCACTGGTGGTTGAGGAACTGAACCCACTCCTACAGGATTTTGATTGAGAGGAACTTGAGGTACTAATACATTGTGCTGACCTGGAACCTGTGTTTGTATATTCGGCTGTAAACCAGATCCAACGTTAAAACTTGGTTGGCCAACCATCCCACTTTGAGATGATTGCATATTAATATTAGCTACAAAGACTTTAAATAATATATTTATAGCAAAAATTAGGTACTAAGTACTATAACTTATATTTTATAGAAGCAAATAAATACTTATAAGTCGCATCGCATCACAGTTTGAAATATAATCTAAAGGCCATGGTTTGAACTTTAAAATATCCTTATCAGAAGAAACAAGTTTTCTGTGATAATAGTATCACAACAAAAACATTTTGTCCATATTTAATTTTCCAAGAGATTATAATAACCATATTAGATAATAAATATATTATCTATGATAATAATAAATGAAACTAAAATCAACATACATTTTTACAATTTATAATAATAAGTGTAATTTAACTCGTCAATTGCTGTTATAATTTACAATGTATATCACCTAGTACTTACAGAAAAATATATTTTATTACATGGTTTTTTATTGATGGTTAAAATGTATTAACTTTGTATAGAATGTTCGTATTTTTTTATCAATGACATTTGTTGATGAATTAATATGATATAGTCCGAGTGTGATGTATTTATTAAGATTATTAAAAGTTTTCATTATTCATAAAATGTAATATTTTGTTATGTATTAAATAAGTCATTTATTACATGTTAATTAGCTTTAATATTATATGTTTTTTATATGAGTACTGACCTAAATTAAGTATTTAATTGTTCATAAAATAAAAGGAAATACTACATTTTATGTACCAATCTTAATTCATTATATAATAATCCATAAACATATAATAAGTAACTCCAAATGTAGTGTACTTACTGCTTTATAGCTACTAAAATTCATAAAGCAAAAAGGTCCATATTAAGTTATAAGAAATAAAGATTTTATAAAAAAAAAATGTGTTTTTATGTTCTCTGGTTAAAAAGTAATTTAAAAATTTAATAATATTCAATTATTGTCGATACATAAGTTTAGAATAAAAGTTGTCAATATTTCTAACACGATTATCCAACAGTCTACAATTTGGAGTTACTGCGTTTTTGCTAAGCAAGGCAGTATTGATTTTAAGAATTTTTATAGTATATTATAATATATCATTAACGTCGCATATAGTTATTTCAAATACAAAACACAAAATGAAAATTATATAATATTATAATAATTATGAATATTAGTATGCTGACCAAAGAATTATTATAATATGTAATAAGTAATAACTAAAAATAAATTATTATATATGTAAACATAAGTCACAAACACACATTCACAATTCATTAGACATCACAAATTGTGATTCACAATCCACAAATGTTAACATATCACTGAAATAAATAACAAAAAATATACAAGTTCCAGAAATATTCAATGAAAAATGTCTTATCTTCCACGAAAAAACCTCTTCTAAGGCTGTTTCTATCGCACACATCTTGGCTTTAGTAGTTTACATGCAAAACACTGGTCATTTGCGCATTCGCGGTCTATATATTATATGTCTATGGTCTGTATAGTGTTAACAAATGATAACACAATCTAACCATTCTAACCTATATAAAAATATATATATATATAATTTACCACCATTTTATGTACATATATGTTTGTTGTACATTTCATATTAAATTATTTATGTACATTATTGTATATTCAAAATGAAAAAAGCCGGACATACTTCGCACGATGAGTGTTCTTCGCACGACGGGTGGAAATCTCTTGACGGGTGTATTCAATTTTAAAGAAACGATAAATCATTTCTTCAATAAAACGATTCTGAACGAAGGAAGTTAATAATATAAGAAAAAAAAAAGCGGACATACTTCGCACGATGGGTGTACTTCGCACGATGGGCGTACTTCGCACGACAGGTGGTATTCTCTTGACGGGCGTATTATATTTTAAAGAAACGATAAATCATTTCTTCAGTAAAACGATTCTGAACGAAGGAAGTTAATAATATAAGAAAAAAAAATGTTCGA
>JAIPRM010002931.1:0-28191 GCA_025469315.1 Stegophylla sp. TES_Ste_2020
ATATTGATCGAAACTTTTGGTCCAGTATTTCTATACGAAAAAGTGTTTCCAGAAAGAGAAAAAAAAAATAAAAAAAAAAAAATAAACATCATTGTAAAAACATAAGCTTCTTCACTAACGTTCAGAATCTAAAATAAATAAAAATAATGCAAAATATTATAAACTTGAATAATGTAACTGAAGACTTTTACGTGGCTTTTTATTTTGACAAAGTATAACGTCAGATTTTATTTACGACAGTTAAGAGTTGGGGGACAGGCTCAGCATTGAGACTGTTGGAATCTTTAGTGTAAGTACCCAGCAGTGTAATCTTAACTCCCATAAATAAGTTTGACCTTCATAATCATTGTTTTTGAAAATTAAGCAGAATTTGATGTATGAATTGCTGTTGAAAGAAGATTTCAACATTGAGTTTGAAGTCTATGAAATATTTGTATTCAGCTTAAGATAAGCTTGAGGGTATTGCACTAAGAAGGGATTCAATACTGACAGTACTCATTTGTGGTCTTTTAAAAAATAACAACACGTCCTCTCGTTCAGCAGGGACAAAAATGATAATTTTTTTTGAACCACGGTACCACAAGGGCACTGTGGTGTTCACTTTGGGAACCATTGATTTAGATTATACCTATTTTATTATCAGTTTTCATGATTATTCTCTACCCCTACCCACCACAGATATAAAATACCTACCATTTTGTCTATGTCCATCACTTGAAATAGGCATACACACACACACACACACACACACACACGCACACGCACAAGCACACACACACACTTGATACTGAGACTGTATGCGCAATCAGTGAATGCAGACAATCGCCTAGTGAATGTCGTCATGTATATCCTAGGATGGACATTTACATGATGATTTTGGTCTATATTGACATACTCAATATAGTTTTGGTTAATGTTGACATAGATACAAGTTTGTAGATATAAATATTTCATACAGTCTACAGATAATACATATTTTTTTTTTTTTTACACACTGAAAACTAATTTCTTGTGTATATTTTATTAATTTATAACCATTTTTAGTTGCTAATTTATAAAAAAAAAAATTGCAACTAAAATATTTTAGTTGTTCTATTTTATGGAAATTTTGACGTTCACAAAATTTTTATATTTTATATTCCCATTGAATTTATGCAAATCAATTGTATACCAAATGTGTCTACGATTAAGAACAATATCGTACAGTATGACGAGGCCTTTATCGAGATATAATATCACATGAGTTGTTAAGTAAGGAAATAAATTTAATGTTTTATGATTTTCTTGTAATCCCGAAATTACAATAAAATCTTTATTGTCAACATTTACCAACATCGCTATGTAAATGTCAACATTCATTAGTGAATGTTGACAAACAGAAACAGTTTAATCAATATGTAAACATTGACTAATGATTTTGGTGTATGACATTTACCGGTGACTGTCAGCATTCGCCTACAGTAGGCATTTAGAGTAACACATACACAAAATCCATGGGAGAGTTATAATAATTTTCAACACTTATTATTTCTAAGCCATTGTTATTTAATGTAAAAAAAAAAAAAGCAATTATTAATACAAACACATTAATAATAATTAATATATTTAAAATATATCTTCAATTTAAATGCTTGATTTCAACAAACTGTTCCCGTTCAATAAAAGATTATCTATAAACAACATACATAACATATATTTAAGTAATTATAACATAACAATAATATTTTATAATAATAAATTATAATTATTATCATGCAATAAGAAATTGTTCAACACTCGTCAATAATAGTAAAAATGAAGAGTGGGTAGAATGGTAAATAATTTTTTTTTTTAAATTGAAATGTATAAATATTGAACATTATATAAATGGTTTAATTTCAATAAACTTCTAAGGTCATTAAAACTAATTTACACTAATAAAGTGAATTAGAGAAGCAAAGAAATATCTTTTCAAAGTATACTATACTATTGCACTCATTTAAATTTTAAATGCTAATAACTTTTACCTTTTGATTAATTATTAAATGAAATTTTTTTAAAAAAAGTTAAGAACTATAAAAAATGTAATATCAAGAAATTAAATGGAGAAAATTAGTATAATGTAATCAATAAAACAAAGAGTAAAATGTTTTTTTTATGTTGATTTGCTACAGCAGCATTAAATAAATAAAAATTATAATTAACCTAATATTATTTGAAATATATCTTACCAAATATTGTAATCAACTCTGAAATCATGGCTCTATTTATATTGTATAGAATAGTTTCATTCCTAGAGATAAAAAAAGATAAAAATAAAATAGTAACCTATTCTAAAATTATTTTATTTTAAATTGCTCATAAAATGATTAATTCATAATTTACATAGTACCACTAAAATTAAAAATAGTAAATAAACAGAAGCAATTTGATTAAATATAAGAACATTGTGGTGGAGGTCAAGCATAAAGAATCTTTTCTGCAAATATTTCAATATTACATGTTATGCGGACAAGTTTTTATAGATCATTTGAGTAAAATATATAATGGGTTTGAATTTTGAAATAACAATATGAAAACTTAGTTCAAAGTAGAACTATAGTATATATAATTTTATTAATGTGTAAAAGAAACAGTTTCCTACCCATTTTCAGAGACTAAGGATTTTTAGTTTACTTTAACTGGTAGGGTTATACATTTTTTTTTTTTTTGTATGTAATTTACAAGTGTTAATTTCCCTAGTTATGTATACAATAGTAAGCTGTAATTTATTCTAAAAGAGCTTTATAAAAATATAGGTTTTGTCAATTTGTTTTTTTTTTCAAATTTATTTATATATATTCATTGACATGTTTTATTAGTTTTATTAGTTAAAAAATATTTTATTTATATAAAATTGCCCAAATGATCAGTTGGTTTATTGCCTAAACAAAATGTGTAAAACTATACAGCGGCAGACCAAAATTCATGTATGACCATATGCGTTGTTTCAGGGCCCGGAGTATAGTGTGCATTTTGTTAATTTTTTCCAAATAAATAACGTTCCAATATTATCAACAATCTACAATTTATTTTTAGTGCATTAAAATTCTTAATCCTTATATGGAGGTCCTACTGTAAAAATTTGACTTCAAGATTGATTTAACACATCATATTAAGCAATCATTTTTCAATAAATTGTGGGGTGTGTAATATTTTTATTTCTAATCATTATGTACATAATATTCAATAATGGGAATCTTTACATTTTTTTATGTATAAAAATGCTTAAAATTAATTCTTATTTTTTCGACCTAAAGAATGTAGATATATAAACAGTGATAGTTATGAAAAAATACATTTTATATAAGTGATTTCATAATTAATTTATCATAAACCGATATAATCACCTAAATATTTTAAACTATGTTATAAATACTTATGCACTATGCAAATTATATGAGCTAAAAATTAAAATAAATATGTTGATTTATAAAATAAAGAAACATTAAAATGATTCAAAACATTGTTAATTTTATTTCATAATACCATAATTTTATAATTTCTTACTTTTTATACTTTTCAATTATTTTCATTTTATTGAGTGCATCTAAAGCAGCTTTTGTAACATCTTTGGATAAACCATAGGGATGCATGTGTAGTTCTTCATTTTTATTAATAATTGACTTATAAATAAGTTCCTCTGAAATTACCTCTTCACCAAACTAAAAATGATGAATATATTAATTATTTAATAGAAAACACATGAATTGCGAATTTAATGATTAATAAAAAAAAAATAAACAGCAGTACAGATTTTTATAAAGCATTGAAAAATAAAAACAAATGACTTACATTAATCAAAGTACAGTAAATGAGTCGATAACATGCTATAAAAGGATTAATAACCAAGCAACGCAATAGTCTTTTTTCTTTTTCAATTATGTGTAAATAAATTAAAATGTTGGTTTTAAAATCCTAAAAAAATAAAATAAATGTTTATTATAATTTTATTTTAAACTGTGATTTTTTTATTTCAAAGTTATAATTAAATGGTCTTAATGATATTATCTAGAAATATTTTAGATTTTAAGTGGAGTGAAGAAGTTAGTTTTACTATAAAGCTTATTATTCATTTTTTTTTAGATTCTGAATGAAGTGAAGAAGCTAGTGTTTTTACAATGATGTTTATTTTTTTTTTCTGTGTACAATTTTTTGTATAGAAATACCTGTCCAAAAGTTTAGATCAATAACTTTTTGAAACCCGATTCGCCTCTAGATTGTACTTTAAAGATGTCATTTTTTGAATTTCTCAATTCTTCAATGTTTTATTTGGAAAAAACTACCCAAAATTTGACAAAAACGACTCGGAAACTTTTCTCAATCATTTTTTGATCAGAATTTTATGAAAATTTAAACATAGATAGAAAATCATATAAAAACGATTTTAGCGCAAGAAAATTTTGAAAATGTGAAAAAAAATTTTGGACATTTTTTTTTTCTTAAATTATTAACTTCCTTCGTTCAGAATCGTTTACTGAAGAAATGATTTATCGTTTCTTTAAAATTTAATACGCCCGTCAAGAGAATACCACCCGTCGTGCGAAGTACACCCATCGCGCGAAGTATGTCCGGTTTTGTTTTTTTTGGAAACACCTTTTTGTTTAATAAAACAAAATCTAAAAGATTTATACTGCAACTAAATTAATCAGACTTAATTTAGATAAATATATAACTATAATTCTGACAAAATTTAAGAAATGTAATTTATTTTAAAATTTTTAACAGTTTTCCATATATAATGGAGATCTAAAAATTTAAGTGAAAATGATAAAATATGTTATAAACTAGATTTTTATAAAATCAATTTTTGTAATTTAGTAGCAACTCTTAAACCTAAAGTATTGGAAAACTTGAAATTGTTAAACTCTAATCAAAAAAAGAATTTTATGAACTTAATTTTTCTTTAAAAATATTTAATCTTTTCTTAGAGGGTTAATATAGAATTTCGGAAGTATCTTGTTCTTTGTATTTTTTTCACAATTTTAATTAGTGATATAACGAGCTGAAAATTTAATACGACCTTACTCATATAAATGACTAGTGGATCTAAAAATATCTTATAAATTGTTAAAGAAATTTTTTTAGATTTTGAGTGTAGAAGCTAGTGTTTTTATAATGATTTTTTCTCTTTGTATTTTTTATGAGTATATGTTTTAGTATAGAAATATTTATCCAATAGTTTTGATTAGTAACATTATGAATGAGAATTTGGCCCTTTAAGAGGTCATTTTTAAAAATTCCCAATAGTTCTCCAAAATATGTGGAAAACTATCAAAATTAGGTATACAAAAATAACTTTAAATTTTTTTGTTTAATTTAAACTTTAAGAAAATTTAAATATGAATAGACAATAGTATAAAATATTTTGGTGCAAATAAAAAAAAAATAATTAGATTTTTTTTTTTATAAAATTGTTTTTTTCTGTTTACAGATTTTATGTAATTCATTATTATTTGTAATTTCTTTTTTATAGAACTAACAATTATTATTGTGTATTAGCTGAAGTTCTGCTCAGAATATAATTATCGAAAAAAATAATTTATCGTTTAATTAAAATTCAATATACCTTTGATGAGTAGGTTCACAAAAATACCATTGGTCAGTGTTTAAGGAGAGATTAGGGTGGGCTATTCCTTCCCAGAGAGCAGTTTTAAACCTCGCCAGCACAAAAATTAAATGTTATTTATATGGATCAAGGGTTGGCAACCTGTTGGAAGGAAAGAGTCATTTTTGTAAAAATTTATAATGCCATAATGTTCAATGAGCATCATTTGTGTGAACAACCGTTCTTTTTTTTGTTTTTTAAGTTATCAATATTCTCTATACATACCGTTTGTGGTTGTCAACCCCTGATACAGATAAATAGTAAGTATCATAAATTAAATAATCAGATTTTATTTTAGTCAATAGCCCTCTAAGAACAACAATCCTAAATACTGCATAGTCCATAGTGCAAAGTTTACTGTTTTATTTCTCCTAATTATAATCTTTTAAATATTTGATTCTTAATCTTGTACAATTTATTTATATTCATCATATATTTATCTGTCGTCAAATTTTCTTAAAAGTTTGCTCAATGAATACATTTTTATGAGTGTGTTAAGCTGAAATGACTGTTAATCCAAAAAATGAAAGGCAAATTTTTTTTTGTGATAAATTTTATTATGTTAAATTTATTGCTTTTAAGGGGTAAAATTATATATAAACTTACCTATTAATAGATCTACTTATAGATATGTATATATTTCTTTTAATCAGTCAATTTTTAAATATAAGAGAAAAAAAGTGTGTATTTCGCTCGTTAGAGTGTTCTTCGCACGTTGAGTGCGATTCTCTTGATGGGTGTACTTAATATTAAAGAAATAATAAATCATTTCTTCAATAAAACAATTCTAAACAAAGGAAGTTAATATAATAAGAAAAATAAAAAAATGCGAAAATTCAGAGTGCCGGGCTAAATGTTTAATTATTCATCCGTAAGAAATTTTATTGCACCAAAATATTTGCAATGAAATTCTCTATCTAGGCACAACATTACAAAACAATTAGTTTGGCCAATTTTCTTTTATGTACGTTAAAGTGCGTAATTATAGGTAAAATTAACTAATTTCGTCGAAATTCTAACTTCAAACGGGTATAAAAAAAATAGTAGACGAATGATTTTTGAGATTTTTTCAGATCAATTAGACATATATGTCAGTGAGATCATATTACATTTTTAAATCTTAATATCAAAAAATGAGAAATTTCCGAAATTTTTAAAATGCTGTAACTTAACTCAAAATTGATCAAATCTTTTTGAAATTTTTATGAAATATTCTCGCAACTATTTTTAGTGGTTGGTGAAAGTTTCAAGTCCCTAGCTACATTATTATAGAAGTTATGTCAAAAAATAATTTTTAATTTTACGGAAATTGTGGTAATTGCATAATTTGCCGTTTTACATCAATTTTTTGACAGTTTTTTCCGTTTTTAAAAAAAATATTGAGAAATTGGAAAAATGACCTTTTAAAAATACTGTCTGAGTACGATTTCGGTTCTATAGAGATACTGATCGAAACTTTTGGACAAGTATTTCTATACGAAAAAGTTTCCAGAAAGAGAGACAAAAAAACATGAACATCATTGTAAAAACATAAGATTCTTCACTTTGTTCAGAATCTAAAAAGAGAAACAGAGACATAGATCACCTGAGTAAGAGAAAAAAGAGATTGGCTAATTCTAAAATAGCAATTATTGAAAGAAAAAACAGAAAATAAATATTTCAGATAAGTTTGAAATCGAATAATTTAGCAAATTACATTAACATTTAATCAAGAGTTAAAAAGAATATAATCTCTATTCATAATATTGGTAGTATATTATATATTTATACACAAAATTGTTACACTTACTTGTTTTTCACAGCCATCAAAAAACACAAATTCAAATTCAAATAATCTTCGTAACAAAATAAATTTTTCTTCCAAATCCAAGGTCTCTAAATCAATTCAAATATTTTAAGATTATAAAATATGCTGTAAAATTAAATTAACATTTTACATTCAAACATTTTTGTATATAAATAATTTTCTAAAAGTTCTAACCAGCAACTTATTGATTCAGTATTTCGCAGTAGTTAGTAAGTCATTTTTCAAAATCATCAATAGTTTTTCCCAAATGTTTGAAAAACTACCCAAAATTTGACAAAAATCCCTTTAATTTTGCATTTTAATTTAAAATTTATGCAAATTTAAATATAGATTGACTATAATATGAATAATATTTTATTGAGAAAATAAAGTGTTTGTTTACTTTTTTTCTCATTAAATTATGTTTTCCTTTTCTCAGCTAATAAAGAAATATAATACTATCAAATTAAAAAATATTTTTTCTAATAATAATTAATTTTACAATTTTTAAGTAAAATTGTCTTGAATAAACTGAAGTTTCACTCAGAATTGTTTATTGAAAAAATGATTTATCGTGTATTTAAAATTTAACACACCTACCAAGTCGCAATCAAGATTCGAGGAGCTTATAAGAATAGCCATGGTGCAAAGTATATAATGGTTTTTTAAGTTAAAATTCTACATAATAATCTTTAATAATTTTTATTATAAATAAATACAAGACGATTATTGATAATTTATTTATTCATTTATTGATAAGAAAAAAAGGAAGACTAAAAAAAGTTTGAAATTCTATAATAAATTTTTTTTTAAATTTTGATAAAAATAATTATAGTTTTTGGTTTATAATGATAAATAACCTTGAGGTATTCTTTAAAAAGTTAGGTTAATTCAATAATTAATAAAATAAAAATAAGAGAAAGTTATTCTTTACAAAAATATTGCATTTTTTGGTAAATAGAACAAAATTTTTTGGTCCAATAAAAAGTGAAATTGTATCAATTTAGAATTGTAATTCTGGCAGAAATATAATTTCACATCTAAATAACTCACTTATACAGAATATAATAAAAAAAGAGTTGATTAATTATAGTAAATTTGCCAAATTAGTTTTATATCATTCTTCAAGTTTTGTTTTCCTAATATCGATATAACTTTATTTAAGAAAATAACTAATAATACTTGAACTTACTTTTTTCCCAAATTATTTGACACTTTGAAACTATTATAATAAATGCAATATTTATAATATAATGTAGTGATGGATTGACATACAGTTGATTTAAAATCAATGGAAACGAAAAATCAAACATCTCAGTTTTAAAACTAAGATTTCCTAATAAAAAATAAATATATATAAATCACCTTCAATTAATTATATACACTATGTGGCATATGCACAATAAAATAAAAATAAAAAAAAAAAACACAAAGAACTGCACAAATAACAATTCATTAAACATTTACTTTTTTCTAGTATCAGTATTTGACAAATGCAATAAATTTGTTGTATTCATTATTTATGACATTTTATTCTTCTTAAATAAGTACTATATACTGGTGCTACAACAAAATCCAATTAAAAGATTAATTTTATTTTTAGAACTCAATTTTAAAAATTTAAAATTTTTTTTCTACAATTTGAAAAAGTAAAGTAAGATAAAGTAAAGCAAGGTAAAGTATAGACAAAAAAGCTGGTCATACATCGCATCATGGGTATTCCTTTGCTCTTGGGTTAGATACTTTTGGTAGGTGTTGAATTTTAAAGAAAAGATAAACATTTCTTGAATAAAAAGATTTGGAATGAAGAAAATTAATAATACAAAAAATAATAAAAGTTCTCATGTTCAACATACCCACTTATCGAGTATCTGACCCGAAGGGCAAAAAATACTCGTGGTGTGAGTATGTTTGGCTTTCTTGTCTACACTTCAATTTACATATCTTGACTTTACTTATCTTTATTTTACTTTTACTTTACTTTAATTTAATTTATTTTACAGTTTTTTTACTTAATAAATTAAGAAAAGGAAAAATATACAATGACTATTTCTACTTAAACTTTATTATTTGATATACTGAGATTCTTGGATCATTTGAGTTAAATTCGATACATTATTGTTTATTGGTTTACTAGCAAATGCAATAAGTTATAATTTTTACTTCTTTACCTACAACCTTTACCTACCGAATTAAGTATTTAATTAAAAATAATGTATAGGATTGATTAAAATATTTAAAAAATCTAATTCTTACTGAAAGTTACAAAAATTTTATTTAAGCAATAATTTTATTATAAAATGGAAAAATCTATGTATTTGTGTAAAATCATTAAATAATTAATAAATATTTATGAGAAGAAGGGTAAAATATTTTTATATCTTATGAGAAATATGGATGAAAGAATATTTAGTATTTATTTTCTATACTAATTCATACTAACTACTTTGTCTATGAACAGCTAGTTAATTAACTTTGATATACCCAAACTACGTAACTTAATATTGAACTAGTATAATGAATATAGATTTACTACTAAGAAATGTAAATTATAATAACGAGTTAGTTAAAAAGTGTATTTTTAATATAAATATACATACAAACCAAGAAGAATATTTTTGATCCAAGAACAATATAATGAATTTCTATGTTATCATAACATCATATAAATGTGCAGTTACTTTTTCTTTTTTTTTTGAATAATCAAATTTATGGTTTACTATAATAGCTTGCATTTTACCTGATAATTGAAATGGATATATTTTGTTAAACGTAGAATAATTCTTTTGAAATTGAACCATATTATCCTTTATTGTTATAAAATGTTGATGTAGATGTATGGTATCGATAACTCTAATTTTAATATTACTCTCTGAAATATATAGTGTTTTTTGTTAGATTCCAAGCAATGCAAAAAATGTATTGGTTTTACAACAATGCATTAAAAAAAATAATATTTTTTAACTATTTTTCAGAGTAAAATTGGTCTAAAGAATTTTTCAGCCCTTCAAAATTGATCAGACTTAATACTTTAAAGCGGCTAATTTTCAAAATCATTAACAGCTTTTTCAAAGTCTAGAAATAACTGCTCATTATTTAAGTAAAATAATATTTTATTTTTACCAATTAACAATTATAGCCCAATATAGAAGTGTTATTCATTTATAAGAGTTTTTTTAATCTGGTTATTGCTAATTTGGACATGAAGTAAATACACACAATTCAATATTTAAATGTTATATTAATATGTATATGTTACAGGTAATTTCCAATGGTTAGCTAATGCTAACATTATCCACATGTTTTTACTAATGTTATAAAATCATATCTTAGCCCCTAATATACAATTTATTAAAGTGTATTTACTAGTGTATTCAATAGTGTTAAGATTAACCACACAGTATAACATTAGCTAAAAACTTTTGGCTAATGATTTAATGACATTATCCATACAAAATAAAATAACTTAATATTAATAATATTTTATAAATGAAACATACGTAATACTCATACATATGCTTTTTACTATAATAAGAATTTAAAATATATGATTCACATAAATAATGTATAGTTATAACTGTTATAAGGTATCTATTGTAAACATGTATTTTTACTATCCCTATTTTTTTTCTTATATGTACTTGTGAAACTTTTTGAGTTATATTTCTTTTATTATAATACAGATAATATAATTTATTAATTATTATTATTAATATTAATTTGAATCGGTATTGTGAACTAGAGGTGTTACTTGGATATTCCATACTTCAAGTCATATTACACGGCAAAGTGCTAAGAAAAGAAAGATATTATCATAAATGCTAAATCTAAGAACATGGTTTGAGAAGGACTCAGCGGAACCATTTCACACAGTTGCAAACAGAGAATAAATTTCAAAGATGTTGATAGCTAATATTTGTAACAGACAGGTACTCGGAGAAGGTTTGAACCTTAAATTTAGAATTTTGACATTAGCCAAAAGGTTTTGGCTTATGTTTTATTATGCAGTGTCCAATGTAATAAAGCTTAGATCAGCAAAACTCTACTGCACATCTAAATTGTAATCAGGTTTTGATTTTTTTTTTTATACAATTTTATATAGCTAATATATTTTAAATTTTGAGCGTAGCGAAAAAGCATATGATTTTACTTTATTTATTTTTCTCATTCAATGAACACTTTTTTGTATAGAAATACTTGTCAAAATTTTTTTAACAGTATCTCTATAGATTTAAAATCATATCCAGATGGTATTTTAAAGAGGTCATTTTTCAAATTTCTCAATACTTTTTCTAAACACGAGGAAAATCTGTCAAAAAAATTGACAAGAAAAGGTAAAATATGCTATTACCCAAATTTTATAAAATAAAAAATTGTTGTTTAACATAACTTCAAAAATAATGAACTAGAAACTTGAAACTTTCACCAACTACTAAAAATGGAAATAAGAACACTTTATAAACTTTTTAATAACTTGATCAACTTTAAATTAAGTATAACATTTTGAAAATATAGGAAATTTTTTGTTTTTTGTAAGTTTTTACCTAATAAAATTTTTAATTCTTGATATTAAGACTTCACTCACATATATTTATAAGTGACCTGAAAAAATCTCAAAAATTGTAAGTCAACTTTTTTCACTATAAACATTTGAAGTTAGCATTGCATTTATTTGTTAGTTTTACATATAATTACACATTTTAACGTACATAAAAGAAAATTGGTACAACCGATCATTATGAAACTTGGTACCAAGGTAAATAATTTCATTGCAAATATTTTGTTGCAATACATTTTTTTATAGTAGAATAATTAAAAATTTCACAAGGATTTGATTGAAAAAAATCGGAGAAAGTACAGACAAATATTATGGTATGTTTTTAGTTTATGAATACCCAAAAAGGATGGTAATGCTTTTTGCCATTTTATGTATTGTCTACACTGAATACGTCGGTGTGAACTAAAATCTTCACGTATCAATAATTTTCTAATAATTAAATTTTGAAAATTCAGTATTTTAGTTATTACATTAAATATCTACAATATTATTTTTTTTCGACTCTGTTCATGTAGTATAGCAGAATACAAGTAAGTAAGTTTACTCGGTAAACAAAATTATTTGCTCTTTTTTTCAACCGTAACCAACCACAGGTGACATGATAAACAATAGTAATAATTATGTTATAGCGAATTAATGTGGATTTATGATAATTAAAGCCGCTTCATTATTTTATTATAATGTTTATATTTTATTGTAATTTGAAATTATTTATGGAATATTCATATGGTGTAAGGGAATATATGACATCAATTTTGTTTTTCGTAAATGTTGTATTATGTAACAAAATAATTTTTAGTTCAACATTAAAATTCAACGCTCGTATATCAGTATAATATGTAAAATCAGTGTACAATCATACATAAATGAACATATGAATTCATTTTGTTATTTAGGTCAAATTTCAACTGCTTGGTGACACTAGTATTTATTATTATGCAGGTAACTTATTTTAAAAATTTAATCATTTACACATGGGTTATTCTGTTATGAAATAACAATTGTTAAACATACTGGCTCCTTACTAACATAGTATATTAGTAGAAGCTCCGTTCAGAATTGTTTTATTGACAAAATGATTTATCGTTTCTTTAAAATTCAACACACTTGAGTACCTAATCAAAATATGTCTGTCTTTTTTTTGGTGATTAATACTTAAGTAAGAAATTATAATATTATATTAGTAATATAATTGTAAATAAGTGCATAGCCAGAAGTTTTTTGGATAGTATTATCATTTGAAATGAAGATAATTTTTGTGAAGGTTTTGTCCAACCTTGTGAACATAACAAAACTCAATTATGAGTGAATCAAAATGTGTCATTTAAGTCTACGATATCCAATATATGTATTTTATTATATACAATATGAAAACGTATATACCTTGCATAAAATCATTTAATTAGGAACAAATACATAAATAATTGCATTATTTTAACTTAATACTCCATCTGTCCAGTAGCGTAGTTACAAGAGGGACAAAGGAGGCAGTTGCCCCCTAAACTTCCTTAATAGTGTATTTTTTATTGCTGTTTAGATTTACATAAAAAAATATTGTAAAGTCACGCAAATAACATGGCGAGTCACATGCCTATTACCTATGGATCTGACAAAAACCCACAGACATATTGGCTGACGGTGTAATCCCTACTAGAAAAAACTATTTAAATTTAAATTATTGTTCAAACAAATACTTCATTGTTCATTTAAGTATAGATTTATAATTTTGAAAGTAATAATAATAATAAAAACAACTTTTATGTAAATACGTACCTATGTAGACCTATAATAATAATACAATTTAAAAGATCCCAGGAATTATCAATTCCCAATCCATCAACAAGTAATAGATTGGTGGTCGGAGGAATGAATTTAATTATAATGACTATATTGTTAAATAATAATGCAAATTTAGCAAACTACAGATTTATCTTATAACATGTCGTTAATATTTAACCTAGTATACTTACCGATGATATTCATTTATAAAATTCTGTCATTTATGTTTGAATTCGTAAAGTATACAAATTTTGTTTAATGTATTTTTTTGGTGTTTTTTTTTATTATGCCCCCTCCTGATACATTATCTAAGAACGCCTATGCACCAAGGTGTCTTTGATGATTAAATATTATTAATTATAATAAGATAATTGCATTAATGCATATTAGTTGAATGTGTATGATATATTAAAATATGTGTTTTTAAATTTTTGTGGAGGTCACTATAACTCAGTAAAATAGTACAACACTTTTGAATAGCCAAATTTCAATATAATAATTTCATCAAAGAAAAATGTTTTCAAAAAATAGCTGTTAATCATTAACGTAATTATGGCAAACATATTGAGGGGGGATAACATGTTTAATTTAGCTCCCCACCCCTAAGAAATTAACCTTATGTAATTTCAAAAAATTGGGTTTTTTTAAATATTTTGGGAGGACACCCCCCTCCTAGTCACCCTTTATTTGTGCCTCTGCAGCATTGATTATTGCCCCCTAACCCTAAAATCCTGGCTACGCTACTGTCATCTGTCAATTGCTAATAAATGGTATACACATTTATACAATATTTAAACCATAAAAAAGTTCTAGAAAGAGATATCACTAATTAACCTATTCACCAAAAATATTCCTCTGGACTAGTTCCTAATGGTAAAATAATTTATAAATTTATAAATCAAAAATATTTTATTTTAATTTAACTAGTAAATACCAAATTTATTTCATACATTTGTATCTTGTATCTAAATACTTTTTTATGAATATATCTTTTTTTAGCGTAAAGATACAAAATACATTTTTTTTTTCAAATAAATAATAAAGGTCAATAACTATAATGAATAGTCAAAATGTTATCAAATACATATTTTACAAATTCGCCCTATGTCATTTCCATAGCTGACTGATAGAATTACAATATTAATTGAAAGCATTTATCATACAATAATATTTTAAAAGGAGTAGAGACCTGCTTTGCAATTTACAGTGCCTACAAATATTATCCTGGAATTAAAAATAAAACATTATCACTGAATGCAGATAATGAGGTAATTGTGTATGTGTACAATCAGTATGTACTACATCAGGGGTGGCTAAACTTTTATGGCAGAGATCTACTGAGAACAAATTTTTCTTTTGAAGATCGACTTCAATACATTTTTATTTTAATAATTATTTAGTATATTGGGTATAATGAAGATATGAAATTTTCTCAGCGATGGACATTTGATAATATTTACTAAAAATACATTTCAACAAGATAAATTTTGAAATTATCTGCAATCGACTGTTGGCCACTCTTGCTACATGTATTACAATGGATAATTGGATTTATTACCTGAATATTTGACAAAAATGTATCAACTCGTTTTTCTAATTTCTATGCTGAGGTATTGATAACTAATATAGGAATGGTAACAAGTCAAATTGTTGTTAGGTTGTAATTCTGTTAGTATTATTATATTATATTATATTATTGATGTTTCATTATTTTTTTATATATATTAATATACATACATTACACACACACACACATAATTTTATATCAATGTAATTTTTATTAAAAATAAATAATATTGAAATATTACCTACTGTAATAATTATTTTTAAAAAATTAATCTTGTATCTTAGATGCAGTATCTAGTATCTTGTATCTTAAGTTGGGAAAAAAGTATCTTGTGTCTAGTATTTTTCTAAAATTTTAAATGTACCTTATATTTTTTATCTACAGGTGCAAATTGATATATATTGTATCTAGTATCTAGATACTTTTTTTTTAGTATCTTGCCCATCCCTGGTTGTAGATCAGGTGAACTTGAACAAATTTTTTTATGATAAAATATTTGTAATAACCCACAATCTGAACACATTTTATTTTTAAGTGGACTAGAATGAAACAACAAATTCAGACTAAACTATTTTATCTGCTATCACAAAATAATTGTGTATGATACTAATAATACATTATTACGATATAAACGTGTAAGTTAATAATTATATATTTATAATATTTCACCTTTTGCTTCAATTTGAGCTCCACATTTTTCAAAAAGCAAACATATCCAACTTATTTGATCAACTATTATATCTAAATGAATATCTTCAGTCGCGTTCATTGATAAATTGTAAATCAATGCAACTGCTAAAATGTTAAAATATGATAAAATCATACTATGCTGTTGTCTGAAAAAAAATATTTTCATTATATAAGTATTATAATATATTATCAGAGACGAATTCATACATATGTTTTGGATGAGACTCATAAAAGAATGAGAATTAACTAAGAATAAAAAGGTGTTAAGGATAAAATGATAAAAATTTTTTTCTTTCATATTTTTGGGGAACATTTTCTTTTGATTTATCATTGTATATTGTAAACCATACACCTCAATATATAATCAAATATACATAATTTACCTATAAATTATTTCATGAGCAAGTGTTGATAATATATGATTTTCATTTTTATTTCCATATGAATGGATTTGAATATCTTCAATATATTTTTGAAGTGATATAGGATTAGCAAAATTGACATAAATATTTCCATAATTATCATCCATGTTTTTGATGCTTTTAATGAGTCCCTAAAAATACATTTACATTATTTTGTTTTAGAATAATTATAAAAATATCTATTCAATAAATAATCATCCAAATATATTCATAGTAATAATTTAGATAAAAGTAAGGAATATAGACATATTAAAGCTTTATAGTTTACACTGAGTAGAGTTATGGCGTAAAGTATTTCCACCATCATTATCTTACTGAATTTCTAAAATTATGATTTTTATACTTTTTCAAGTACATTCAAATTAAAATATTTCAAAGAGGATTGTATACTTTTATTATTTTTATAAAAAAATATTTTTTATTTATTTTGTTAGTTAAATCATTTTTATTTAGCCAATCAATACCTCCCCCCGCCCCTCATTGATTTACCAAAATCCAATGTTTAGAATACCATAACAAAAGTATACAATACACATTCTTATTTTATAATTCAGAAAAATTAAAAAATTAACACATCAAATTTTAATTACTAATTTAGTAATATTATCACATACCATAGTAGTTTCTTTTGGTTTCGGAATTCCAAGAAGTTCATAACAAAATAATCTGTCTTCAAGAAGACGATCATAATTAATAGAAATTGGAATAATTGTGATATCTTGAACTTCATTATTTAATAAAATATTTAAAATACATTTTAGTATCCCTGAAAACAACAATGTTTTTTATACCATTACTTTTGAATAAGTTACCAATCATTTATTTTAGGACTATTTCTTTTTTATAAATTATAGAATTAGAATATTGAAATGTTTGTCACTAGATGACGTATTTTTTTCTGAATTCAAAGACATCAAAATGTAATTTTGGGATTTTTCGCAGATGGGAGGTTTTTCACGCCAAGCGACGATATGTATTAATTAACCTCTTTTTAAATTCTGAGTGAAAGAAACAAGAAAGTGTTTTTATAATGTTTTTTTTTTTTTTTTAATGTGTATACATTTTATTACAGAAATACTTGTCCAGAAGTTAAAACCAGCAACTTATTAAATTAAAATGTTGTTCATTGAAGGTACTTTTAGGTCACTTAAAGAAAACAACCCAAAATTTGACTAAACCAGCTTGAAATTTTTTTTTAATCCTAACTTTATAAAAATTGAAATATATATAGAAAATAATACTGAAAATATTTTGATGAAAGAAAATTCTGAAAATGCGAAAAAAAAAATTTTGAAAATTTTTTTCTATTTTTTTTTCTTGTTCTTAGTTTATAGTGGAATATAAAACTGACTTATAATAATAAACTTTATACTTTTTAAGTAAAATTGTCTTGACTAAACTGAAGCTTCACTCAGAATCATTTTATTGAAGAAATAATTTATTGTTTTTTTAAAATTTAATACATCCACCAAGAGAATTCCACCCAAGGAGGGGAGAATGTTTGGCTTTTTAAATTCTTTGCTAGTAATTAGAAAATAGTAAGCTTTACAAGCAAAAAAAAGTTACCAAAAATGTATAATAGGATACCTACTTAAGATGATTTTTTATCCTAATCTACTATTGCAAAATTATTACTAATAAGTGAAGAGTGTTAAATGAGTGTTAAAATTTTGTAAGTTTTTTCAAAAAGGGAATTTTCCTTCAAAAAAGTTCCTGACCTCTACTACCTACTTAATAAATATTATAAATAAATTTCCGACAAGTGTCTATTGGCTGTTATAACAGGTTTAAAATTTTTATACTTTAAATATTTGAAAAATTTTCTTATATTTTCTTAGAAACGAAGTCTTCTATATATTTAATCATAAATTAATAAATCAATAATACACATTTTACTTAATGATTAGTAAGTACATACCTAATTTTGGATGAATTGATTTGTTAGATCGGCTGCGTGTACCTTCAATAAAAAACTGTAATGGTGAACTTTCATAAGTTACCAAATACTTAACATATGTATATAATACTGAACGATATATTATATCTTGAGCATTAGTACCTCTATGCAAAAAAAAAGCACCACATTGTTTCAAAATACTTCCCATTATTTTCATGTTTTTAAAATCTAAAAAAATATATTTTTTAATTTAGTTAAAAATTTACAAATAATTATTTAGGTAATAAATAAATACAATGAGTTACAAACAGTCTACGAAAAATAGAAAAATAAATAACACCACACAAAAAAAAAAAAAAAACAAAAAAACAAAAATTAATTAAAGTATACAATAAATTTAAATAAAATTATAAAAATAACTAATAAAGATGGGCACCATCATCTCCCTCTGCTATAGTTTATAGTAAATTAGAATATAAATAATTAAAAATGTATTGAATATAATATGATTCATCATGTAACAAAATTTTAAGTTCTAAATTGTGAAAAACATAGATCTAAAAAAGATAAATATTTTTAGAATATAATATAATATTTTTGGAAAGCTGAATAATGGTAAATATTTTTTGTAAATTATAACAGGTATTTTTTAATTGTTCCAAAATAACCAATAGAGTTTCAAAGTTTATGAATATTATAAAATATTAAGCATTGTATATTAATAAAAAATATTTTTTCCTCTGTAAGGATCAAATTTTTGAACTTCATTAAACTTATATATGGTATAATTATAATTAATAATTCAGAGTCTTTTTAAAAAACATAGTATACTAACTCTAATGTACCTAATATCAGTATTAAATTAGCAAACTATAGAGTGGATTTTACAGAACTTAAGTACTGAGTTCTAAAATTTTATAAAAGTTTTTTAAATATAAAATGGAAAAACAAAATACTAAATAAAATAAATGTCCAATGGGTTCATCATTATAATTAGGACCTACTTCACACATAATATACAAGAACTAATAAACAACAAACTACTTTGAGATGTATATTTTACAAAATAATTTAAAAATATTGATTAAGCACAATTCAATTTAGCAATTGAAGGCGTCCGTGCAAGAACCAGACAGATCCATTTTTTGTAACTGTTCAAGAGACATAAAAAATCATTTGGAGCTACCTTGTTCTTCGATAGAAAAAAAAAAAAAACAAGACAAGTTCAAATATGTTATATTTCCTATACTAGTTGTTGGATTTGTCTTTTTCTTGTACAGATAAACTCATAATTTTTTGCTTTATTAAATTCAATGGTAACCCGATTTTGACAAAAAATGGAGCTGTCTTGTTCTTCCACGGACGCCTTTAATTTATACATGTTATTTATTATTTAGTAAATGTTATCTACATTTTATTGTAATAGAAATTGGAATATAAAATTTTATTTTATTTGCTCAATAGTTTCTTTAAATTAATAACTAAAATTATCAATTTTGTTTTGTACATAAAACGAATATATTAATATATAGTACAATTATTTGGTTTTAATACTGATAATTTTTACTAAAAATAAAATAAAATGAATGTCCAACAAAAGAAAAATATTGATGAAAAATTAAACTACAATCAACAAATCTACTTTCTTATTACTGCAACGTGCTTATTTTAAATTACTGTAAAAGTACCCATAGCAGCTGCTACATATGGAATTTCAATATTATAATTGAAACATATAAATGCCATTAAAATAAAATCTAAGTAACTTCTGTGACTTGGAACAAATATCACTGGATTTTTGTTAAAATTTGATTTCATCTATGAATTTTCAACACAAAAGAAAATATAAGAGCATAAAATAAAATAATTTAATTTTAACTTTTAAAAGCCTGTCTTTTATTTCAAACTTAACAAAATAACTATGGCTTAAACCTTTCACCTCATCTTGCTTCATGGTACAGAAGTGTAAACTCAAATATCTCCCTCCCCCTCAAATCTTTAGTTCCATAAATTTAACTTACACCTTCATCAATTACTTCTTCAGCCTCTGATTTGGTCACATTATACCACCTCCACGTACTTACTTCAGTACTTTTCATTATACACCACTAATTTATGTCAAAAATGTATTTTTTGACTGACCCTCTTTATCCCTAGACAGCGCACATTTGTACTTATTTTTCAATTCTTCTTACATTCCTATCAACATCCTACACATACTTTCCTTTCAATCCCGTTTTATTATCCTTACTATTACTTCATACTTTCTTAAACCTTGGGCTGCTTATAAGTTTATAAGCTGGGTTGGTAATTGTATAGACTGGGGGTGGCCAACAAGGCTATCGAAAATAATTTTGAGCCAATCGTGACTCCTTTTAGTCTTATGTTAAATTTTAAAGAAGAAAAAAAAATGGTTTTTCTTTGTTTAACCCACAAATCAAAATTAATTTTAAAAAAAGATGACTTTATCATAGATATCCATCATCTTACCATGTAATTAAAATTTTGAAGAGTAAAAAAAATTGATTCAAGAGGATAAATATAGACAATGTATATCATTATGAGTAAATCAGTGTAATATAACTTAATTATAAGTAAATGATTATAATTATTTGATAATTTATTAAATCAGGTTAAATATTAATCGTAACAAGCTAGGAAAACTCACAGATTGATCTCAAGTCTATAAAAGTTGGCCATCCCTGGTCTAGACTAATTCTAAAGTTGTAACAAACTTTTAATTAAATAAAAAAAATTGTTAATCACCTAATTAACTTAAAACTATTAATTTAAGATCATCAAGTTGTGTATCAATTTATCATAATAATTATACTAATACTATCCTTACTATAAGAAACCTGATTAACAAAAAGACAGTGGCTAAAAGTTATTCTTTTACATTTAAAAACAAATTACAATAATAAAGTCAATTAATTTTATAATAATTTATTCAAATATATTTAATATACGTGTCTAATATAAATTTATATTACCATAAACAATTCCCTTTCATTTATGTATAAACCCTGAAGTTTTGATTTAAGAATTTTTATCAAAATAAATCCCATCATTCTAATAGTTGTGTTTCTTTTAAAACTTTGAAGATCTTTTAAAATGTCCATAGCTTTGTTTATAGCATAATCTAATTCGGCATTGTTTGGAATTATCTATAAGAAGAACAAATATTAAATTTTCAAAACTATAGTTAGTTATTAAAATATACCTTATAATATTACAAATTGCATCAAATAATAATATAAACAATGTAATAATTTCATTTAAAACTAACCTTTTGAATTATTAATTTAACGTTATGTTCAAGTAATTTAATTTTCTGATAGTTTGAAATATGTGTGTCCTGAGATTCAAATGAAAATTGTTCTGAATTTAGAGGTTTCAACGTCCATTTTAAGTCACTTGAAACATTAAGTGATGTCAAAATGTTTACAAATGAACTTTTATATTTATAGTTCCTAAAAAATAAAAATAAATTAAATTATAGAGGTTTTATTAAAATAAAAACTTAAATTTATGTAGGTATAAAGTATAAGTTACTAAAATATATTTTCATACAACTTTCTTAGGTAGTGTTTTTTGAATACTATGTAAATAATATTCAACTTGTAGTATAAAAACAAGAATCATAAGATTTTATTATTAACATGCCAATGTATTCACTTATTTTCAAAATTATAACTAATTTTGCACGTACAGGGATTTCAAGGAGTGCTTGCCTCTCCTCCAAATCTTAAATAACAATCCCCCTCTTTTACTATGTGAAAAATTAAAGACATAATATTGCTCTTGTCCATGTCACTAGTGTTACAAAATGATCATCATTTAAATTGAATTGTCTTCTGCATACAGCAGTGGCGTATCTAGGATATTTTTTTGGGAGGGGCTGAGCAGTAACAAAATTCCATAGTCCTCTTTGATTTATTAATTTTTAGAAATTAGAAGAAATCCCATAAAATCATGCATTCCCCACCAACAAATAATTTTTATATTAATATATTTGCACCATATAATATTTATTTTTTGAAAAATATAATTAAAATACATTTACCTGGTCAAACCGAGATGAATTTATATATTTGTCATTGATGATGACACCCTAATTAGTCTTGTATAAAATTTTTAAAAGGGATAGGATGTTTATGACTTTGCATATTTTTTTAGGTTGTCAAATTACATATTGATATTATATTCTTGAATAGACATTTGTTTTATGATATATAGATTTAGGTACGTATCAAAATTTTATTTTGCATATATTTGTATATTTTCCAAATTTTAGCACTTTAACTTTTTTTTAATTTAATGTTTTTTGATATAAAATAGCAAAAAAAAAAACAATTTAAGTTCGTATATCTGTATTTTAAACAAGTTATACAAAAAATTACGGCTTGTTTACAGTTGGGAATTCTATATAGCTATTTGGAAATAATCATAATAGGTTTAATAGAACTAGTTTATTGTAACAATAACATTTATTTAAAAACATTATGGTATTAGAATTTACCAGTTATGATTAATTAGCTATAATTCAAATTAAAATAATTATTTAGATTTTAGACTTTAGTATTGTTAGTTTAGTTTCCATTTCGTAATGTACTTACATCGGCTACATTGTTTAGTGCACCTGGTATAATTATTATGTTTTAATTGCTAAAAATAAAAATACTCAAAGTGAAAAGCTTATAATTATATAATTAAAATATAAACATTTGAATGTATTTTTTTTGTATATTTAGCTATTTTTTAGTGAATAAGTACATTTATATATTTAGTCATTTTTTATTGTATAAACAACCTAACTCTATAGTTATTACCAATTATCCGTTATCGGATAATATCTATAGATAAAGCCTGCTTAGGTTATTTAGATACTGTAAAATTAATGATCAATTATTAAATACTGTTAAATACTGCGGATTATAAATGGAAAACTTTGGGTGGGGCTGCAGTCCCCTCAACCCCCCCCCGGATACGCTACAAGCGAACAGGAAAAATTAAAGAAAACATGATTGTATTAACATTTGAAAAATAACTTAAGGTCAAAAAAGGTAGAGGAGAAAATCAAATAAACACTATTTTAATGCTACCAGTGATATATATATACACACATATATGTTAGCGTTCATGTATGAAACCTCACTGTTTAGTAAAAAAAAACTAGTTATTCTAAAGAATTACAGGAGTTTTCAGTTAATGTATTAAATTAACAATAAAATACATATTTTAACTAGTTATTTAACATAGTAACTAGTATTCTATAAACTAATGATTGCAATTTAGTTAATGTATTGAAAATTATTGAATACTACCTATATATATGTATCTACCTAAATACTACACATTTTTTTGATTCTGAGTAGAGCAAAAAAACTAGCACATTTACAATTATGATTTTTCCTTTTTATGGAAATAGTGCTTCGTAAAGGAATACTTGTCAAAATGTTTCATATAAATACCAATTTTTTTGATTAGAAATCGGTTCCTTGTGGTACTTAAAAGAGATCATTTTTAAAAATTAACTTTGTCTAAAAATTACCAAAAAATTGAATGAAAATGATGAAATGTGCTGTTTCATTATAAACTGATTGTATTTTTCTATAGTCATTACTTTAAAACTAAAAGTACTACACCTACATGACATTTTTATCTATTATCAACAATAATGTAATACAGACAGAAAAAAAAATTTACCACTTTTTGGATAAATATAGAATTTTGGAATTATGTTAATTTTTGGAAGTTTTTATCTAATATAATTTTCATTTCTTGATATCTTTTATTTTTTTAATAGTTTAACTTAATCCAAATCATAAATATTTCTAATGAACCCAAAAAAGTTAATTTTTTTTTTATAACCATTTAAATTTAAAATTTTCATGATAATTTTCAAAATTTAAATAACGTTCAATAATTTATTTGATGTAAAATAATTTATTATTACTTTAAAATTCAAATTATCCTTTAAGAGTATTCTACCCAAGAAGCAAAGAATACCAATGGTATGTAGTATGTCTGGCCTTTTATTTATTGTCCAAGTGTTATAAACATGTTAAATATTTTGTTAAAAATATATATATCAAAATAAGACATAAAGATTCAGTTTGTAATAGTTTATTCTGTTTTATTATTTTAAAAAACAGCTCTAAATTCATTCTTGAGGCATTATATTAAAAATCAAATAAAAGAAAATAATTTAAAATGAAGTACATTAAAAGCTTAAACATTTTTTAAATATGAAGTCTCATTTTTGACCGCTCTAGAGTTATACAAATTGAAAGTTATCTTTGATAGCTATAAATTATATACATTAGCTAAGACCTGACCGTTTTTCTATTTAATAACTAGGTAGATAAATTATTTAATTCATACATTAACGAGCATATTAAGGAATTTTATAGAATAACTAGTTATACATAATAACGTATTATATACATTAATGCTAATATATCGGTGAAACAGAGGTCCAAAGGAAAGTGGTCATTGAGATTCAAAATTTTAAAACTAATTGAAGTAAAATTGATCCCATTCTGTACATTACATATATATTTTATGTATTGAAAGTTGTACATTATTTTTCATAATAATATATAAAATTAACTAACTACATATTATAAAAACTATTAAATTTAAGTTTCTAAACTTACATAATGTTATTGAAAATATCTGGTGTGTTTAAATTTTCTTAATTGTTCTGATGATCGAAATAAAAATAATACACCCACTTATTTATGGATACATGTAAGCGTATAGCACAATAAGTTTCTGTTTAAACAAAATTTATAACTAACAAAAAAAAATATAAGTACAAGCAAAAACAAAATTGTAATATGAATTGCAATCAGTATTTACTATTTACCCGTTAAATCAATAATTTAAGGTGATTATTACATAATGTTTTTCTTATCATGAAGATTAAGATTATATTGTTCCTCAAGTCCACAACCGCTTACGTCGCTCATAGATTATTATGTCTAGCAACCACGGACGTATTTTTCGATACAAATATACATTCATTCATTATCAATGGCGAGCAGCTGGTATTATCACGACATTACCTTTTGGTAGTGGGAGGTATATATTTTAAAAGCCTCGATGTAAAAATATATTGCCCATCACCTGGTGTTTTTTATCTTTCCGAGCGCCCGGTGGCAAAGATAGATAATAACTACTGAAGCGCGGACTAAGTTACGAAAAACGAGCCGATTTGATAAGCGCTACCCCCCACCATCGAAGGGTAACTTTTTGACTCGTCCATTATTTTACATGCAATTTTCGTCAACTTTAACTTTACATAACACAGAAACTAATGGTCATAACCGGTCGAGTTTGGTATAAAAAGTTTTTTCTTGATGTGCCCATCAGATTGATATATTTCAAAATTGTAAAAAAAATTTAAAAGATTTTTAATTGACTTCAAAATATTTAAAAAAAAATTTTTAAGTCGCAAGTGTACAGTTTTAGTTTTTAAGTGTACAGTTTTTTTTCAATCCATTGATGAATATACTCATATATTTATGTATACTATAAATATATTGTATAATATACTCGTATATTATCCAAAACAATAATAGAAAATGCATAATAATAAAGGATATTATATCTCAGTGGTTCGGTGTTAATACTATCACCACTAAGGTATAACGAGATATATAAATACACGAGCATATTATACAATATATATAAATAAATAAGTAGGTGTATTCATGAGTGGATTCGAAAAAAATGTGCACATTTCCCGATTTTTTTAAAAATATTTTTAAATGACTTTAAAAATATTTTTCACCTTTTTGAAATATATCAACCTAAAGTCCACATCATTACAAAATTTTTAATACCAAATTTGACTAGATATGACCATTAGTTGGTGAGTTATGTCAAGTCAAAGTTTACAAAAATTGCATGTAAAGTAATGTCAAAATGTTGCCCTTCGATGGTGGAGGTAGCGCTTATCAAATCGGCTCGTTTTTCGTAACATAGGGAACACGAATTATTATATGCATACAATAATAATTGGTTAAGAATTTAATGTCTATAAAGACATAAGAATGACGTATTTCCTTTTTATTCGTTTTGGACCACATGCATAAGCGCAACTAGGACAAAATATTTGGGGGGGGCTAAAATAATTATTTATTAATTTAGCGCCCGCAAAGTACATTAACCTTAAGCACTTTTCAAAAAATCTAGGGGGGCTATGAGTGGTTTTGAGGGGGCTTAGCTCCCCTAAGCCCCCACCTAGTTGCGCCTATGACCACATGCATTATTAGCTAGGTACCCTTCTTGTTCTTCCACTCTATAGTTTATTCAAAAACAAGCATACGGTTTGAAAGTAAATAATTGTAATGGTGGTTTAACATAATTTATAAGTATCAATGATACATTTTTTTAGAAAATGCATTTCTTTTAGGTACCAATAAGAATATTATTCACCACAGCACTAAATGCGCGTTTACACTCACACAACAAAGTGGCTACCTATTGTATTTACTACAGTTAATAAAATATTTTAAGAATAAAAAGTAAAGTAATATAAAGCAAAGTAAAGCAAAGTAAAGTATAGAAAAAAAAGTCGGACATACTTCGCACCACGGATATTCTTCGCTTTTTGGGTCAGATACCTTTAAAGGCTGTGTATAATTTTAAAAAACGATAAATCATTTCTTCAATAAAACAATTCTGAACGAAAGGAGTTAATTTTTTAACTGTCACTTCTTACACAATAAGGTATCGATAACTTTTTTATTTATATTCTATTCTAACTAATGACAAGATATTTATTTGTAAATTTCTATATAATTTATAAACTAACTTATTAATTTTTGTTCCCTATCATACATTAAGGAATCGATAACTTTTTATTTTATTTTATTTTTAGTCCATTTTATTGACAAAATATTTTTTTGTAATTTTAGTAAATTACAAAAAAATATTTATTATAATACCCAAAATATGTCAGTAAAAATTGATAGCAAAATAGGTATAAACATTTAGTTTTTTTTTTTTTCATAGTCTTTTTTCCTTTGGGTTTTTTTTTTTGTTTTTATTTTTTTGTTTTTTTTTTTTCGCGTTTTTTTTCCTTGGTTTTATTTTCCTACAACCATTTCTCAAATGCAAAGATAACGAATCTAGAAATTATCTAATCTAATAATAGCGAATATATTTTCAGAGTGTACTTGATTCATATTTAATTGTATTACTAATTTTACCAAAACATTGTATTTCAAACCTTGAAAACATGAAATTTGAATTTATAAAAAAGTTTTTTAAGATGGATCACAACGGCTCACCACCACTCGTTGTTCCACTTTGTCGGACAACAAACAACTTTTATTATTTTGATTTACCTTATTTCAATACGTTTATTTAAAACCTTTTAACATTTTTGTTTGTTACCTAATTAAAACATTATAATAATTTATATATTTTATAAAACAAAGTGCATTTTCTTTGTCCGGGATTTATAGAAAATACTGGACACGAACAGCTAGCTGAAAAAAGTTAATAAGTACCTATTATAGTATGAAAACAATAAAACTAGTGTCAGAACAATATGAAATATATATATATTGATGAATATTTAGGTGTTCAATACAAGTAATGACTATTTTTTATGAATCCAAAACGGAGAAATAATTTATAAAATATTTTATAAAAAGCCGGACATACTTCGCACGGTGGGTGTACTTCGCACGACGGGTGATATTCTCTTGACGGGCGTATTAAATTTTTAAGAAACGATAAATCATTTCTTCAATAAAACGATTCTGAACGAGGGAAGTTAATAATATAAAAAAAAAATGTTACAAAAATGTCCAAAATTTTTTTTCACATTTTCAAAATTTTGGACC
>JAIPRM010002932.1:0-28190 GCA_025469315.1 Stegophylla sp. TES_Ste_2020
AGAATCGTTTTACTGAAGAAATGATTTATCGTTTCTTTAAAATTTAATACGCCCGTCAAGAGAATACCACCCGTCGTGCGAAGTACACCCATCGTGCGAAGTATGTCCGGCATTTTTTTTTTTTTTTTTTTTTTTATGTATAGTCTAAAATATTATAAAAATTATCATCAAAAATCATTTTTGGCGCCCCTTTAAACCATGCGCCCGGGGCGATTGCCTCCAAGCCCCCCCCCCACGGCACGGCTCTACATGAGATATTATTATTATCATCATTATTATAATAGTCATAACGACAAGATGCTCTACGCATTACGTTGAAGACTTAGAGAGTAAAATGGCAACTTATCCAATTTCCTTGGATGTGCAAAGACGCCGCGAGCCCCGTTTTCCTCAACGTATAGTCACATGTACTCTATTTGTATGTACAATATGTATGTATAATATGCATCTGGTATCGTAAACGACGATCTGTGCGCGTTGGAGTTGGGGGCAAAAGGACGTATGGAGATGCACGCGCTTGTGCGACGGAGACAATTCCATTTGACCGTTTAGAAAGCGTGAAATTAGATTTTCGGACTTGTAATTAATATATATATATATATATATATATATTATTCAAAAAGACTAACAACTTATATATATATATATATACTTTTGTATAATTGTGAGTATAAATACTATAAATGTGCGTTTTAATAGTGTTATATTGTGTGTTAAGCGTCGGTTTATTTTGCCACGCGCACGAACGTTGTCGGTGTACATGGGGCGAAATGCGATGAAAGACATATAAATTACCCATAGATGCGCGGGAGCGACCGCCGAATAAAAAATTGGAGCAATAATTATATACGACCCAAGAACACATAATCGTGTTTGAAATTTGAAAAAAAGAAAAAAAAACAATATTTTTGCGACGACACTTTTAAAAAGAAATCAAAATATCTCGGGAAATAACAGTTTTCACAGTTAACACTTACAGGCGATAAAATCGAACGTTTTTTCGACGTGTAAGTATGTGAGTTGGGTATCACATCGTTAATTTGATTATTTTTTACTAAAGGTCAATACAAAACATTTGACATACAAGCAAGACACGCTTCGCACCATGGGTATTCGTTGCTCCTCGGGTTAGACACGGTGGATGTGTTAAACTTTAAAGAAACGATAAATTATTTTTTCAGTAAGACGATTCTGAGCGGAGATTTCGTTTCGGCGGTTACCAACGTTAAAAATAAACATTTATTAACTATTGTGTTACCACAGTTACCAAATTCGACAATAATGAACCGGTTGCTTTTTCCATAACAACTAAATACATAATATACAGTCAAAGTGAAATAAAATGACGTGACAACAAATTATATGTCAACTTCTTCGCTCAGAATCTAAAAGAACGTTTACATTATAATTTATTTTTTAAATACTGAATGGAACTAGAAGATAATGACTTAACATTGATGTTTAATATTTTATTGAAACATTTTTCTACTCGAAAAAGTGCTTGAACTCGTGTGAATACCATACAAGTGTGTTTCAAATATAAAATTTTATTCATAATCATATGAACATTTTAAATAAAAATTTAAATCATTTAAAAAAAGTTATTTATTAACATCGTCAACAGTTCCCCCCCCCTCAAAAAAAAACCACCGAAAATTTAAGTAAAAACTGTAAAATATATCGTAAACTAGATTTTTGTGAAATCGATTTTAGTAATTTAGTAGTAACTCCCAAAGTAACTACCAAACTAAAAACATTTAATTTTCAATCTATTATTAACGATACTTAAATACGGACTGAATTGATTTTTTTAATTTAACCGTTTTTGGGGTAGTAATGAAATTTAGAAGCAATTGGAAATATCTTGTTTTTCGTGAGTCTTTGATTAATAAAATTCGAAATTCTTGATATTATGAGTTGGAGATTTAATACAATCTTACTCGTGTACAGTCTAATAACTCTGAAATCGTTATCCAAATTAGTAATAATTTATAAAAGTTTATTAGTTTATGTTTATGTTTATTAGTTTATTATTTAATTTATAATTATAAATAATTTTATCTTAATTTTAATTAATAATTTTTGTTTCACTGCTACTGTTTTTTGAGCTTTAAAAAAATGTTTATAGTGAATTCAATCGTCACGTCGTGACTTCTGACGATATTTCGAGATTGGCAATTCAAAAGTCATTACTAGGGTTCGGATTTGAAGGCAAATGCCTCTTTTTTTTAGATAATCCTACAAAATTAATTCTTATGTAGAAATGTGTTTCATTAAATTTCTAAGATAACAGACCAACATTTTATTTGCCTTTTTTACCTATAAATGCTTTTTTGACTTTTTTTATTTTTTTGTATTGAATTATAATTTTATATGACATTTTTAAATACTTATGTCGATGTTATGTTAAAAATAAGGGATTTATTATCGACAACATCGATAAAGTATTTTTATGGCCTGTTAATTTAAGGACTATGAAAGTATCCGAACTTAATGCATGGATACACAATTCTTTTATACATGAATATTAACTGAACAAATCAATAAGAGTTGTTAAGATGAAGCATAGTCGATTTTATGACATTTGAATTTAGTTTTAATGTACTTTAATTTTTAGTAAATTTCGTAATTGCCTTTGTATAAAAAATAAATGCTTTTTTTTGCCTTCATCAGATTTTAAGTGCTATTTTTATTAAATATTTATATTGCCTTAAAATCCGAACCCTAGTCATTACGTAACTTTTAAGATTAAATATATTTCACTAAACACGCATTTAAAATTTCGTCCACACTCGTCAAGAATGGACCGTTACAATCGAACAGCCCTTAAGCAACGGCCAACGATCAAAGACTTTTGACTGAGGTGTTTTGCTCTTTACTTTTTTAAAAAGCCGAACAACGATTCCGAAAATCACCGCCCCATCATCGTTTCTCACCATTAAGGCTTTTACAGACCGCGACGTTTGCATAAGTTTTGCCTTTATGACTCAACATTTTGTTTACAAAAAGGCAAAGGAAATCGGATACAAACAACACTGCATAAGTTACCATAGAGGTCGGGTGCATAGGCGCAACTATTGGAGGGCAAAGGATATTAAAGCTGCGCGAGTATAATCCATTGCACTCCAGTCAACAGTTTTTTTTTTTTTTTTTTTGTGTACATAAAGATTTCTTTCTACCTTTCTTTCCACGATTATTCGTGAAGCCAACGTTTAAAAAATCCGAACATACTTCGCATTATACTCCTGATATTCTTGGTGGGTGTATTAAATGTTAAAAGAAATAATCTCTTCAATAATACGATTCTGAGCGAAGCTTCTGTTAATATACAATAATAATTGTCAGTATTATTATATTTATATTCGGTATGTTTAACGATTATTGTTTAACAACAGA
The DNA here is from genome assembly GCA_025469315.1 of Stegophylla sp. TES_Ste_2020. Classification (NCBI taxonomy): domain Eukaryota; kingdom Metazoa; phylum Arthropoda; class Insecta; order Hemiptera; family Aphididae; genus Stegophylla; species Stegophylla sp. TES_Ste_2020. The sequence continues at coordinate 3,397 of JAIPRM010002932.1, forward strand.
ATAATTTATGTTTATTTCGTTATAAAAAGATTAATTTTATAATTCAATATGATATATGTTACGTAAGAATGAAGAAAATAAATCTTCTATTTTTTGGATTCATCGTCATTTGAGCCTAAAATTCATATGCTTAAACTTTAAATTCATACGCGTTGAATATTAAAATATTTTATGGAATTTAGATTAAAAAAAAAAAACATTATTTTACTTAAAAATTAACAGTTTTATACAAATTCTAACTTTGAACAGTTTAAAAAAAAATATATATATATTTACTTACGATTTTAGGTATATTTTCAGTTATAATTTACAAATTTATTTGTATTAAATTTTCAGATCTTGGCTATTATCAAGTGATTAAAAATATATATGAAATGAACCTTCAAAAAACAATGTATTTAACAACATTGTCAAACTTACATACTCAGCTCAAAATGGGTCAAATATTCTTGAAACTTTTACGAATAATTATTATTTTGTGATTATTTTTAGTGGTCCGGTGACAGGTTTTACGTTCCCATAACTATTAGTTTGGTGTTATAACTAAAATTGATTTCACGATAATATTTATCATATTATGTTTTTAGTAAATTTGTTCGTACCTTTTCCGATATATTCATATAAATTAATAACGAAGTGATTTTTCAATTATTTACGCTTAGACTTATTTTTCAATTTATAATATCGACTCTTACTTTACCGTTTTAATAGAATAAATCGCAAAAAGCGTAGTGCAGTTGTGGTGTTTGGACGTAATGGGTTTTCTGAAAACATGACTAGATGTCGCTAGCGAAATAAGAATTTGCCGTGTCGTCCAATATCGGGGTTGAATAATAAATATCAATGTACTCTTTAGTACCAAATTCAATCCAAATCGTATTATAACTAATTAGTTGATAAACGTAGTTAATGTATAATTTAGTAATAACTCAAATGCCTAGTACGTTTAAACCAGTGTTTCCCAACCTGCAGGGGGGCGCGCCCCTCTTTGGGAGGCGTGTACAAAATAAATTATTAGGGAAGCGCAAGCAGTCATAGAGAAAGTAAAAGTTTTAATTAATGTAAAAACAAAATAAAAATTATTAACAACCGTTATTGGGTAACGATAACGGATAAAGATTATAAATATTAGTGTTTAGCCGCTAAACATAACTTATTATTATTATTTTATACTAATTTATAGCTGTAATAAATCACATTCATTGATTATTCCATAAAATTATTTACTGTTATTTATATTTCATAATTATTATCAATCATCATCAACAAAAAAGATGTCATTCCGGATATTATATGTAGTTTAATTTTAAAGTACACAAAAAAGGTGATATGTTTTTTTCATCTATAGAAGAGGGGAGCGCGAGATTTTTTAAAATCAACAAAGAGGGCGTAGAGTACAAAAGGTTGGGAACCACTGGTTTAAACAGTAAGTTGATCGCATAGGGCATGGTTTTGTAATTTTTTTTTTTTTTTTCAAAAAGTTGAAAATTATTCATAAAATATAAGTAATTTCATTTGTCAAATCTTACTGGGACATCCTGTAAAGGTACACATTCTAAGAATTAATTTGTGCAATTTTGTTAATTTGTTTTGTCGGGATTCGAATTTAGTTTAAAACCGAGTTTGAAAAATAAAAAGTTAAAAACGGGTTTAACTAACTTCGAACAGGACGTTTTTTGTTCTTTTTGTTACAAAAAATTAACAAAATTAACAATTATGTTTATTATTTTTTAATTTTTTCTGTACACACTTTTTCGTAAAGATCTACTTATCCAAAAGTCTCGATCAGTAACTTTTTAACACAGGACTTTCTCTAGTTGGTACTTTAGAGAGGTCATTTTTTTTTAAATTTCTTAATTCTTAGTTTTTTTTTTTTTTTTTTTTTTTTTTATCTATCCAAAATTTGACAAAAAAGCTAGGATACCATCATTTTTTTAATCCAAACTTTATGAAAATTTAAACATTGATAGACATTTTCGTTCATAAATAATAGTGGAAAGACATGCCTAGTTGAAGTGGAGATGGGTCTAAATGGCCTTGAATAAGTCAAAAAGAGATAGCGTTTTTGTTGACAGAAATAACCCAAGAACGAATTATAATAAAAATTTATAATAATTTATATATTTGAAAATTTTAGGGGAAAATTCAAAAATATTACCCAAAATTCGAAATCTCTAAAATATGTAGTAATAATTGTCAAAAAATCTTCAAAGTATGTAAAATAAAAACAGCATATTTTTCATTTCCAATGTGTGAAACGGATTTCTATCACACTTAGTAATTTTTTTAGACTTTCCAAAAAATATAAAAAATGCTATAAAATAGTTTTTTTAACTAAAATTATTTGTCTCGTTTTTTATATTTATAAACATGGTCACCCTATCTTACGGGCTACAATAAAACACACTACGTTTGTGAAAGGTCATTCAAACCCCACTTCTTTGTATATAAACCGATTTAATAATTAGAAATGTATACTTTATTCGATAAGTACAATACAAGTTTTCTGTCATTAAATATAATCTTAAAAATTATTTTGTTTAAACCGATATAATAGCCATTTGTTGTTTGTTTGCATTATTTCAAAAAACTGTATCCATTAGCGTAACGTATTCTTTTGTTACTATTGAATGTGTCAAGTAGTGAAATGTATTTAATAGTAATGTTTCTCTAATGAAGATATTAGCAGCCAAACTCCAATGTTTTTTTTTATAACGTGGTGGAACACAATATTTTTCGATCAGTCTCATAATAATGATTCCGATCGTATGTTTCAGCTCGCTCATTTTCGGCCTTTGGTCATTGAAATGGGACGAAAAAACCCAACGGTTTAAGACTAATTATTTTTTCTTTATCACGTCGTTACTGGTGTTGAACAATATTATATTCTCGATTTATGGTCTGATGAAAATGACGTTAAAGAAGAATTCCATACACTTTAATCCACAAGTCTTGATCGTTTGTGTAGAATATTCTACTATTGGCGTCATGATAGTGAACAGGTAGGTACACGAAACGCTCTTATTGGTCAAAAACAATCCCATTTGATCGGAATGATATTACAGCTGCATATGGTCGGTTAGTCCGTAAATAATAATGTTATAACAAGAACATGGGGGGCACCCGTCGGGGGATCAAGCCAAGAAAAATTTTGGCACTTATGTGTTGGGTGCAACAAGTATACGTATAGGCTTATGTCTTACAAATTTTTCTGCAAATTATATGCCATTATTGTACTTTTGGCGCTTATGTCGTGTAAGTCCAGAACCTGATTTAGAATTTTTGAGGCCCAGGACAAAAAAAAAATTGCCTGTTATTATCAATTGTGAATTAACTTATAATTTGTAAATTACAATTAGAAATCTAACCGATAATTACTTAATAATAAATTGAATGAAAGAACTACAACATTTTTTTAAAACTTTTGTAATTATTTTTTCTGTAAAAATATTGCTCTATAAATAACAGACCATTTTGGTAAGAGCGAAAAATGCTTTTTGATTTACGTTTCGTGACAGTGAAAAATATGATTTGTATTTTAACAAATATTTTTGAAAGTGTGAAAATTGATTGACGTTCTTCGTATTTAAGGAATTAATTAAAATTGAAATAATAATTAAATGAATTCTGTGGGCCCTGGACAAATATCCACAATGTCTTTGCTCGAATAGAGTGCTAACCCAAAATATGTCCTCTGAACTCACGCCTACGGACCCTAACCCCGTGTAACGCCCCACACGCGCGCGTGGTTTGTGCGCAGGATGATGACGTTCAGATACAGCCGATATTTCTCCAACGAGCTGTTGACGGAATGCGGACGGACGGTGGAGTCGGGCCGGAGCCTGCGCGACTTCTGGTTCCGGGTGGCGACCGTCGCGGCCACCGTGTACATGCTGTACTACAAGCACACCACTTTCTCGATCCAGACGCCGAACGTGCAAGTGATGGTCATCGTGCACATGGCGGTGGCGGTCAGCAGCACCGTGTTCGCCACGTCCTCGATGGAATGCCAGTACACGTCCGCGTGTCGGGCGCTCGCCGAAGAGTTCGCCGCGGTGAACCGACGGGTCCGGCGCGTCGTTTCCGCGTCGCCCGCGGCGACAGCAGTGACGCGTGACGCGTGCGACGCCACTGACGCGCGAGTCGTCCGGCTGTCGGACGCGCACTGTCGGCTCACGCGACTCGTGCGTCTGTTCAACGACGAGTACGGCGTGCCGATCTTCTGCACGACCGTTTTCCTGTTGCTCGGCCAGATATACATGTTGAACGACGTCGTGACCGTGTTCGTGGCCGACGACACTTTCCGGTCGTCGTACACCCGGTTCGTTTACGCGTTCGACGCGTTCACGTTCGCCGTGTACTGGTACCGGCTGTGGTGGATCTGTCACCGGATGGAAGGTCTGACCGCGCAAGTGAGTCTACCGCGTGGTACACTACCGCGGTAACCGTGGTTAGAGTGTGCGTCCCTCTTCCCGCTATATTTCCCTCCCGACTTACTGCGCCTGATCAACGCCTGATTAGGTAGGACGAAAATTCTGGGGGTGGGGGCCTAAAATGTTTATTTATTGATTTAGCACCCGCAAAGTACATTGATCTTAAGCGACTTTGGGGGAGCTCAGCCCCCCTAAGCCCCCACCTAGTTGCGCCTATGCCTGGCAGGCAATCCTCATTTCTCGACCCCCGCGTGAGATATTTCGCAGTTTGCACCGTGAGTATCCTTCGCTCATCGGGTGGAATTTAGTATGTGTATGTGTTGCGTTTAAAAAAAAAAAAAAAAAAAACGATAAATCATTTCTTCAATAAAACGATTCTAAACGGAGCTTCAGTTTATATTATAAGACAATTCTACTAAAACATTATAGTTTATTATTGTATAGACAAGAAAGCCGGACACACTTCGCACCACGGGTATTCTATTCACTCTTTAGGTCAGATACTTTTGGTGGGAGTATAGAATTTTAAAGAAACGATAAATCATATAATTTCAATTATACGATTCTGATCGCAGAAAAAAAAATTTTAAATTGTCGTCATTTTCAACACACCTACCATGAGTATGTAATCCGAAGAGCGAAGAATTCACGTGGTGCTTTACTTTCCTTTACTCTGCTTTACTTTACTTTGTTTTTTTTTTTTTATTATTATTCTAAGATATAAAGAAAAGGAAAAAAGTGTTGGAAAAATTTCAAAATTTTTTTTTCACATTTTCAAAATTTTCTTGCGCTAAAAATGTTTCTCATATTATTGTTTGTCTATAATCAAATTTTCATAAAGTTTGGATCGAAAAATAATGGTTTTCTAGTCTTTTTTGTCAAATTTTGTGTAGTTTTTCCCAAGAAACAAATTGAGGAATTGATGAATTCAAAAATAATCTTTTTAAAGTATTTACTTGAAGCAAATTTGGTTTCAAAAAGTCGCTAGTCGAGACTTTCGGACAAGTATTTCTATACGAAAAAGTGTATACAGTAAAAAAAAAAATTAATAAAAAATAAAATAAACATTATTATAAAAATACCAGCTCAACACTTCAGTCAGAATCTAAATCTTTTCATTTATTTCCATTTGTATCCTGTTCGTGTGTTTTTTAAATAAGTCTCAGTTTTGTAAAACTATGACGAATTTTATTAATTTTTATTTATGTTTTTATAGATTCACTTAACAGCAAAAATAATTCTTGAAAAAGATATAAATTCATTTCCAGAGAAAATGAGAAGATTGGTAATCGACTTAAATATTTCTAATATTTTTTATATTAATAAGTAGAAGTTCTGTATCATTATTAAGGTAATATCGGTATATTTAAATTTGTATTGTACACTAGGTACTTATAAGTAACTTATATGATTGAATATTGATTTAAAAATTCATTTATCGCGATTTACATCATGCTAAGAATCTAGTATTTTGTTAATTAATATTATGAATTATTTATCTAGAATCTAAATTATTATAGATTAAATAAACGTTTTCTAAAAAAAAAAAAAAAGATAGAAAACCACGCATCTCATTGATATCTTATAGTGAAGCTATCCTAATTACATACCTACTAAATATTACTGAGTTACAGTTTTGTTATTTTCATATTCACCACAAACTTTACACAAACTATTGGAATTTTGAAAATTCAGTTTTTTTTTTTATTCGAATTACCATGTTCTATTGGGCATTTGTGTCCATAATATATGTATAAAAACCATAATATTGATATCGACTTAGTACGATATAGTATTACAACTCCAACACGTGTATAGAACACAAGTGATTAAATGTAGTCAAATTAATTTCATACAATAAAACGTGACTAATTTTGTATATAGGTACTCGACTTTTTAAACCAGTTGCTTCATCGTCACGTGAGAATTACAGCGTGGGGATTTTACGACGTCAATAAGGAATTACTATTCATGGTAAATACATATTTTCAAAATAATAATTTTATAATTTTTTTTTTATGCTCCTAAGAATGAAAATTTTATCTTACAGATATTAGGATATCAATTCGGTTTGTCTTTGATTTGTACACAATTCTCGACTTCAAACATAATGCAACTGGCCAATAATCTAACGATTACTCAAAAAAATCTCAATCATTCTGTGTAAAAATGGATATTGAAATTAAAGTTGTAAAAAATGACATATAATAATTGTATTTATATAAGCCCCGATTGATAGTTAATCGTAATTCTTTTGGGTGGTGGGTAGTTATTATTGTTATAACGATACGTAACGCTGAATATAACTAGTATTTCTCACAAGTCACATTGTAATACATTTTTATATAATAAGCTCAAGGGAGGGGTATTTACCCTATTACCCTCCCCTCTTGGATCCGGCACTGATTTTGCTTTATGGAAAATAAAGCAATATGCGTACACACAAAGTCAGATAAATGAAGAAGTTGGCCCTAGGGTCTAAAACACTAATTGGGGTAGGAAAAACCCTAATAGAAGCATTTAAAATAAATAATAAAAGAAGCCAAAATACATCGCACCATGGGTATTATTTGCTCCTCGGGTGAGATAATTTTGGTGGGTGTGCTGAATTTTAAAGAAACGATAAATCATTCCTTCAATAAAACAACAATTCTAAGCTGAGATTTTGTTACTGTGGTTACTAACGTTCAAAAATAATAATAATAATAAAGTTCGTTATGATAAGAAAAAAAAAAAATTATTTTTATTCTTGCCAGTGTTATATTTTACTATTAGTATTAACTGAGAAAAATTATTTTGTTGAAAAAAAAAAGTATTAGAAAAATAATTTCCACATTTTTTTTTACACATTTTCAACATTTTTTTGCGTCAAAATATTTTTATATTGTTGTCTATCTATATTTAAATTTTCATAAATTTTAGATTAAAAAGCCGAATATACTTTATTAGCACAACGGGTGTGAAGCTCTTGGTGAGTGTATTTAATTTTAAAGAAACGTTAAATTATTTCTTCAATAAAACGATTCTGAGCGAAAGTTTCAAATACTATATTATATAATAATGATTGACGATAAGGTTATATTTAACAAAATGTTATTTAATAATGTTGGGTATTCGATATTTGTGTGCGTTGTTGCGTGTGTGTGTATAAGGTAGGTAATAAATGTCTTAATAAAAATGAAAAATGCAATAAAAACCTATTTTTATTAATTAATAAATCGTAAACCTTTCAGTAACTAGTGTAATTGGAATTTTGGTCTTTTTATGAGAATTCTTGGGTTTTAAGCTATTTATAGAATTAACTTTTTTCAATAATAGATACAACGAATAAAATTCACAAATTTTTTTCAAATATTCAGTAATAGTCCAATATTATTAATTAGTAACAATGTAATCCATGTTTATTTTTATTTATAGTAATTTTTTTGATTTTTTTTCAATAAAAACCTTGTAAAATTTATAATTATAAGGAGACTCAGAAAAAAATTGTCTGACGTGGTAGAAGATTTTAAAATTCTGGGAATCGAAAGCTGGAGAAAGGCAGTTCAAGATCGAGACAGGTGGCATGATGCTATATGATAGAAGAAACTCTTAGACAGTAATCATCACTATAGAAGAAGAAAAATTGATATTATGTTAAATAAATCAAATCAATATTAATACATATATATACTACCTATACAACTTTTTACTTTGTCTTATTTCTACTGAAAATTTTTAATCAAAAAACATAATATTATATATGTATATATACATATTTATGTGTATATCAATGTACTTATATATTTTATAGAATATAACATTATTTTATGTGCATTTTATAGTTTTATTTGTCTTATATTATGCCTTGAATTCACGTACACAATTACGGCCAAAATTAGGGGTTCTTATTTAAAAAAAATAATAATAATAAATTATGCATACGCAACAGAAAAAACTCTATCCGTATGTAATATATGTTCAGAGTTAAAAAAAAAAAAATAAACAAATTGAAATAACAAGATTCAGAACAGAGACATTGTGTTTCCAATAAATTCTTAAGGGGTTGTTTAATATATAACGTTCATGAAAGCTCAATTAAATCCCATTTATTTGATGCATATAAACAGTTTAATAATTTTATTCGATAAGTATAACAATGTTATACAATTATTCATTTTTTTGGCATTAAATATAATCCTTAGGTATTATTTTGTATGAACCGATATAAAAGCCATTCGTTCGTTTGCATAGTTTATAAACCATATCCATTAACGTCATGACGTATTCTTTTGTTTCTGTCAATATGTCTGTATAAATAATAAAGTGAATTCCACGACTACTGAACCTATCCAAGAACACTGCCGGAAACTCATCGATTATTTAAACTTTTGTTTCAAAAAAATCTGTTCAGCAGTTTTATACTGTAGATTGAATCATACTGAAAATATTTTTAGCAATACAGGGGATGGGGGTGAGTTTTTAGTAATAAAAATGTTCACGCTATTCAGAATAGTTTCCGTTGTTTAGGGTTGCGATTCCAGTCGATTGATTTTTTTTTAGTTTGGGGTAGTTCTGAAGTAAGAGGGGTTGTTTATAATAGATTATAACACTCGCATAATTTTGACGAATCCACAGATTTTGTTGAAATAAGTATATTAGTTTGAGTTGTTGGTGGAAACATACATTAGGTACAACACCTAGCAGCATCAGTTGAGTAAAAACTATATCTACCTAAAAATGTATAATGCAAAGTGTAAAAACGAATAACAAAAAAAAAATAATAATAATAATAAAATAGAATAAGATGATAAAGATTTATAGAGGACATCTGGACATAAATTCTTACAGGCTGCATAATATATTATGTTCTTGAAAGTTCAATTAAACCCCACTTCTTTAATTTATAAACTGATTTAATTAAACTTGTTTTTTTTTTTATTCCATAAGTACATAATATTATACAATTGTCAATTTTTTTTTTCATTTAAAAGGTATAACCATTAAAATTATTTTGTTTGAACCGATATAATAGCCATTTTGTTCGTTTGCATAATTAATAAACTATACACCTATCCATTAACGTAACGTATTCTTTTGTTACTATTCATAATAATATGTCAGCTAATGAAATGTATTTAGTGGTAGTGTATTCCTGATGGATATTTTAGAAGCCGAACACTAAAATTTTTTATAACACAGTGGAACATATCAATTTTCGATCAGTCACAATAATGATTCCTATCGTATGTTTCAGTTCGTTCATTTTCGGCCTTTGGCCATTAAAATGGGACGAAAAAACCCAACGGTTTAAGATTAATTATTATTTCTTTTTTACGTCGTTATTAATGATAATCAATTTGTTATTATCGATATTTGGTTTGTTGGAAGTAATATTAAAAGGCGATTCTACTCACATTAATCCACAAATCTTGATCCTTTACGTAGAATATTTTACTAACTTAATTTTGGTCATAAACAGGTTGGTATATAAAATTTCTATGAATGTTAATACGAGGTATGCACTTATCAGTCAAACAACCATTTTTTTTTTATCAAAAAAATATCAAATTTGCATTTAAAAGATAATTTTTATAAAACTTAATTGGATGGTTAAGGAGAAGACACATCCTCTCCCGAAAAAAAATTCAATAACCTCATGATACAAAACATTTCATTGAAAATGTGGGGTGGTTATTTTTTTTTACGAATTTCGGTATTAAACTGGTACTTTTAATAAAAGTAAAATAATAAATAATAAATAATTTAATTACATGACTTAATGGGAACCCAAAATGTATTCGGCTATATGACATAAGCGACAAAGGAATAAAAATTACAAATAATTTGTGCCAAAATTTGTAGTAGAACATAAGCGCCAATCTAATATTATGTAATTTTTATACCCAACATATTATGACATGAACTCCAAAGACGTGATATGTAATTTTTCATCACGTCATGCCGTTACATACTGTGATATAATACATACGGGCTGCAAATTTACGTATTTACCTAAGAAACACGGGCCGCAACTGACGTATATACCAATCTATTGTAATCAGATGATAAATTTGTCGATTAATATTAATCGTCTAGAGATTTCGAACGATATAGTTCTGAATTTAATATCTGTTATTTAATTCATATTTAATATATTATATTAACCGAGGCAAACAGGTGTCTTATTATTTTGGCACTTTCGCACGATACAAATTTTTTCTTTCTCATCTCATTTTTGCGTTTTTGCTGACCCGAGGAAACTAAATCGGTTTAAATACGCTGTCAAGCAACAATGTCCACCTAGCACCTGGGGGTGACCGGTCAGCTAGATCCCCGGCCATCTAGATCACGTAGGTCAACTAGATCCCGAACATCTTAGATCTTGATTGGTCAATTTAATCCCCAGGTCATTTAGATACCTATGATCATTTAGATCTCCAAGGTCAAGTAAATCTTTATTTTCCTCCAAAGAATTTAAATAATATTATTGATAACCGATATTTGATATCAGTTCACTCGGTGTTTGGTCCATTCCACTTCGCTCTGCGCATCAACAATATCCCCGACTTGTTGTGTAACGTGAGGAAATTTCGACTTGATAATCGAATATAGTCAATATTAGATCTCTCTCGATAGGAGCTGGGTTATCTAGATTCCAATTGGCCAAGTAGATTTCTTTGTTCGGTCAGTTAGATATTAAAAAACGTACAGGGATCTAGATGGCCGTTCACCGCACCTGGGTGAAATGAAATGTCGTTCCTCCGTGTCTCCTCCCGATCCAAGTCCTTACATCTAGGAAATCCCTTCTCTGATCGACTCCATCTCTCCTGACACTCTGATTTAAAAACGACGAGCTGACTTAACCCCACGGAGGGTTGTGCGCAGGATGATGACCGTCGGACACAGCCGATACTTCGCCAACGAGCTGTTGACGAAATGCGGTCGGACGGTGGAGTCGGGCCGGAGCCTGCGCGACTTTTGGTTCCGAATGGCGACCGCGCTCACGACCGTGTACATGTTGTACTACAAGCACACCACGTTCTCGAACACGTCGCATTCGGTCAGAACGATCATCATGCAGTTGTTCGTGTTGATCAACAGCAGCGTGTTCGCCATGTCCGCGATGGAATGTCAGTACGCGGCCGTCTGTCGCGCGCTCACCGAAGAGTTCGCCGCGGTGAACCGACGGACCCGGCGCATCATCTCCGAATCGCGGTGCTTCGCCGCGACGATGACGTCCGTCACCGTCACACGCGACGCGACCGACGCGCAGATCGTCCGGCTGTCGGACGCGCACTGTCGGCTCACGCGACTCGTGCGACTGTTCAACGACGAGTACGGCATGCCGATCTTCTGCACCATCGTCCATCTGTTGCTCGGCCAGATATACATGTTGAACGACGTCGTGTCCATGTTCGTGGCCGACGAGACGTTTCGGTCGTCGTACACCCGCTTCGTCTACACGTTCGACGCGTTCACGTTGGCCCTGTACTGGTACCGGCTGTGGTGGATATGTCATCGGATGGACAGTCTAACCGCGCAAGTGAGTCGCCGGCTAAATCGACGGTGAGAGGGGGTCACTCTCCCGCGGTGTCGGAGACGTAGCCAGTCGGGGGGGGGGCGGGAAAGGTCCATGGGTTCCGGACCCCCTCGGTGAAATCTTCGAAAACATTTTAGATTCTCAGCGAAGCGAAGATATCTATATAACACCTTACAATGGTGTTTATTTCCCCCCCCCCTGTTCTGTAAATACTTTTGCGTATAGAAATATTGATTCAAGAGCCTCGATTCGCCTTTTTTTGATTCAAGCATCGGCTCTAAATGATACTTTATGCTTAGTATTTCTCAAATTCGCATTATTTCAAAGGATTTTTATTTGACGCCAATGTTGGATCCTTCTGACATCTCCCCCCCATTTAGTCATACCCTTATGATACCCCTCGATAAAACCCTAACCTCAACCCAGGCCCCCAACCCAAGATCCGGATTCCCCCTTCCCGGACACGACTCAGACCTCAGACCCCCTCCCTTTCCCTTTTCCCTTTACCAATTACCCACTCTAACAATACCTTACCTATTCTGTAACCATGGGAACCGTGGTAACTTTGTAACCTTGGCAACCATTGTAACAATGGAAACCGTGGTAATCATAATAATCATAGTAACCCTGGTGACCATGGTAACGCAGTAATTATTGTTCCGTGGTTATTGTATAATCACTGAATCTCAGCTCAGAATCGTTCTATTAAAGAAATGATTTATCATTTCTTAAAAATTTAATACGCCCACCAAGTATATCCTACCCGAAAAGCAAAGTATATCCATGGTGCTAAGTCTGTCCGGCTTTTTTTTTTTTATATTTTTGTTACTTAATATTTGTATTTTGTATTATCACTGTAATCCAATAATTAGTGAAAGAATATTTAATCTTGTTTTATTCATAATTATTATAACTTATAACCAAACGTTAAATCTTACATTATAGGTACTATAAAGATAATTAATAGTTATTATGATAACCAAATTTACGAAACATATAAATTGTAATCACTCCGAAATAATAATTTACATACGGCCTTGCCTCAAATTTTGCTTCATTGGGATACAATTTATTATTCAAGTGGCATAGCTCAAAAGTCATAACATATAATAGTTATCGTCTATTATAATTTGCATTATATATTCATATGTTTTTTTAAATCAGTCTAAACGATACATTTTATTGATTTTAATTTATGTTTTTATAGATTCACTTGACAGCGAAAATAATACTTGAAAAAGATATAAATTCATTTCCAGAAAAAATGAGAAAATTGGTAATAAACTAAAATACTAACAATATTTTTAGTATTCATAAGTAGTAATTTTGTATCTACATTAATATAGTATCAGAATACTTCAGTTTTTATTTTTAATCACTAGATGTGAATAATATTTAACGTTTGTTTAGAAAACTTATTTAAATTTACATGATTGAATGTTATGTTAAGAAATTATATTATTTTGTTTGTTGATATTATGGATTATATATTTAAATTTCACATTAAGTAAATGCTTTCTATGGAAAAACAAAAAAAAATAGATAACTATGCACATTTCAAAAACAGAAAATTAAAAATGTGAGGTTTTTTTTATTTTTACAGAAAAAGTGAGATCTAACCAGTATTTATGTATAGTAAAATTTAAAATTATTTTCAATGAGTATTCTCTGAGATGAGATCTAGCTAGTATTTATGTGCAATAAAATTCGATTATTATCATTGAGTATAATTATGTATAGATAAATTATATGCACGTTATTTTTTTGTTTATTTTATATGCCATAGGTTTTTATTAAATATTAAAAAATAATTTAAATATTTATACACTATACGTCATACGCATGCGTTAATAATCGTTGGCATTCTAGTTTCATAGTTCATTATAATACCATCGATTTCACAATAATAGATTTATTCTATAAAAACAGTTTATATTCCTTATGGCGGTAACGTTGTAAGCTAAACCGGCTATTATAATTTTATTTAAAAATCGGCGTGTGGTATAGTATTGATACCCCAAGTACGATATAACCATATTTAAACTACAATTTTATAGTTTAATTAAATATTATCGAAACGTTTAAAACTGTTTTATGAAATATAATTAATTTTGTACATAGGTACACGATTTTTTAAGCCAATTGCTTCATCGTCACGTAAGAATTACAGCATGGGGATTTTATGACGTGAACAAAGAATTACTGTTCATGGTAAATATTAAAAGTTAACTTTCTATTTTTTTTTGTGATCTTTCGAAAATAAAACTTTATTTTTTACAGATATTAGGATATCAACTCGGTCTGTCTTTGATTTGTACACAATTCTCGACTTCGAGTGTACAACTAGCTAATAATCTAACGACTTTTCATCAAAAAAACGTCACCCATTCTGTGTAAAAATTGAATATGAAATTAAAGTTGTACAATTAGTACGAAATAATCATAAATTATTTATTTGTTATATATTTTGTTTTATCGAAAATAAAATAATATGCGTATAATATCGCAATTCGCAGGCCTCGGAAACGTTTTTATGACTTTATGATTATAACGTTTTATAAGTGTCAAAAAACAATTGAAATAAAAATAACGGATAGCGTAATGAAAAGCAGTAAACGATAATTTTAAAATATATACTAAATAAATCAAAACAATAAACACGAAAATGTTGGTAAATTAAAAAACAAAACAATAAAAGTCGTAAAACAAGAATCGATAATAAAAAATGTTATTATTGATTTTCATCTTTTTTTTTGTTTACATTTAGGTATTGTCATATCTATATATAGGGTTAATGCGATAAAAAATTAATAATGTTTGAAATTACGTCACGTTAAACGCAAAAAATGAACAATGTTTGAATTTCTAAAAATGTTAAACGCAAAGATTTAATAACGTTTTAATTTCCAATAGCGATAAGTCGTTTACAATGAATAAAGTTTAAGTCACAAGCAGGGCCGGATCTAGGGGGGAGGGAAATCGGGGATTCTTTCCCGGGCGTATAATTTTCGAGGGCGTATTTTGAAGGTTTTAAATTTAAAATTGACTGAAACAAAAATCATAATTAAAAAATAAATATTCAATAATGGGTATGCGAATAAAATGATATCATTTTATTTTTAATCACAATAAGTAATAACTATTAAAAATGGACAAATAGGTAATGGTCGTCATTGTTGTGGAAATGTCCGCGACTGTCAACGAGAATATTCACTATCATAGATTAGGTAATGTGTACACAGTACAACTTACACAGTACAACTTACTGTACAAAGGAAAGCTTATCACGCGATGGACTGTCTTTGCCTATCTATTAATAAAATATTCATTCAAATAAGGGGGAAATTAAAATATTGTTGAATTTTGTCTTATTAACATTGTATCGTATGTCCATGTTATATTGTAGTAATGTAGTACGTTTCGATGCTGACAAAATTACAGTTTAACATAATTCAGTTATTGATAATTTTTCTGCGGTCAGAGCCAGAAAAATAAGTCGTAAATATTAAATTTAAAAATTTTTAAATTTGTAAAATGTATAATAAATACATTTTAGTAAATACATTTAATCTATAATTTATAATCATTATATTAGAATTTTCAGTACTTATTTTTATTTTTATTTCATTGTATTTTGCCGCACCTGGACATACTTATTAAGTTTCGATTGTAACAAATATTAAAAATGTATAAATATTTTCATTTACATAAAACTTTATATTCAAAGTAAAAAACAGATAATTTTAATTTGTTTATAAATAATTCATACATAATATTATTGATACCAATATTATTTTTCCTGAACCAGAAACTTAGAAATATTGACCACAGATTTTAGTTTGAAATACACCATTAAGAAGTGCTTCTAAAAATATTACTTACTCGATTAGTTTAAAATTTTTGATTTTTAAGTTTAAATAATTTATGGTAAATAATTTATTGGCCCAGTATATTGCGAATGACTTGATAATTGGTTGGTACTCACACCACTGTATGATTATGCTTGATTTTTCATAAAAAATATGCTAATTCTGGTCATCTCCCTGAAATGGACGTAAGTTTTTCATTTTCCTCCGGTGTTAAAAAGTTAAGATCCGGCCCTGGTCACAAGTTAAAAAACTAAATTTATTTTTTGTTATTCGAGCCCTGGTTTATCGGTAATACAGAGTTGAAAAAACGAAAAAGTTGGCACTGGGCTAAAACACAAATTGGGCTCACAAATTAATTTTTGAAAAGCCTTTTAGGTATTATTATATTTAGTTTAGACTAATTCTATTTCTTGAACCAGCTCTAGTACGAACATTTTAACTAACCAAAAAATCCGACATATTTCGCACCATGAATATTTTCCGCTTCTCGGGTGTGTGTTGAATTTTTTAAAAAAACGATGAATCATTTCTTCAAAAAAACAATTTTGAGTGGAATTTTTATTCATAATAGTTGTCACTATTATTGTCAGTATAATATTATTTATTACTCTTAATAAGGAAAAGAAATCTGCGATTTGGATTAACCGTCATTTGAGCCGTAATTCTAACGTTAGTAAAAAATTATTTATTGAGTCAACTGTGGTATACAGATATTTTGGTTTATTCTGCCGTGGAATTTATACAGTGAAGTATCAACGTGCATTTAAAAACAAACTGTCGAATAAAAAAATTCCGTGTCGCATTTATAATAAAGTCAATATAATTTCGTGACAAATGATTTTATTTTATAAATGTTACAATTAATGTAATTATTCAATTAAAATAAATTTCATTTACTTTTGATTAGGTAACCAATATTTTACTTTTTTCTCGAAAATGATTTTTTTCACCTATACTGATGTATAGCCAAATACATTCATAGTATTTGGTATAGCTTACAAAAATATAAAAAGGTAAATAAAGAAAGTAAAAGATATTATATTTTTATTTAACGATTATATTATATTACGTAAAATATATTATAAATAAAAGTATAAATAATATAGATTATAAAACATATAAAATATATCATAATATTATGTTAATTTATAAAAATATGTTATCATTTTTAATATCTGGTTTTCGACTACAACTCATTTGCGCACTTTTACTTTTTTGCGACTCGTTTGCGGAAAAAAACACGTTGCATAATATATGACGATAAATCCTAAAAATAAAACTTGTTAGAGCACACGTTAGTCAATCTCCAATCAAACATAGGTTAAATACTAGTTTACAGTAGTTCTAGACAATTTTTTCTGGTCGCTTGTTAATATGATATTTTCCTTTTCACTTCACCGACAAAACAAAATGCACTAACTTTGTATTGAAGATAATTTTGTATATTAATATTAGTTAGTTTCTTGCGTCTTTACTTCTGACAATTTTTCTTGTTATTACTCCTCGTGATAATGATTGTAGGTCACTTTTAATACTTTTATAATTTTTATTCAATTTACTAACAATAACTCTCGCAGAATACATATAGACGCCTTTTTTGAAATACAAAATCACTAAATTCATTATAATTACTGATATTCAAATATCGTTTTCCTCACAACTTTTCTAAAAAAATTGGGAATTTGGACGTACATTTTTCATAGTCTCCGCTCTTTGTATTTAGCCTACGACTAACGAATACACAACACGGTCACCAACGTGTATTACTGTACTAAAGTAATATAAAATACATAATATTATAAACAGTACATAATATAGTTAAAAATGATAATCTACAAAACCGATTACTTTTATTACGAGACAAATTTTTATTGCTATCGAATATTCAATAATTTTTACAGCAATCATGTGATCTATATAATCCACTTAAATATGTATTTTTATAATATTGTGATATTGTTGTGTACAAACGAGTTACACCGCTGGTTTTCAACAACGTTCTCCCTCCCTCACTATAACGCTACTGACAATTATTATTAGAGGTATTTAATAAACATTTACAGCGATTCGATACATATAAATATCTCATTCTGAACACCAAGTAATAACTAAAATAACTTAATAATAATATCCATATTGATCTCTAGAGTCTGGACACAGATTTAGTATTCTAGCGATAAAACTTATATTAAATTATACAAAAATTGTGTTGATTGATAATGTGCGAACATTAAAAGTCAAATGATGTATAATTATTATAACTTCAAGTAAAAAATTGAGTTTAAACGATTAAACATAACACAAATAAGATTATCGTGAAATCGATTTCAGTTATTTTTATATTTATGTTTATAAACGTTCTAAACTAGCAAAATACAATCAACGGATCAACATACGGATAACCTTATTCACAGGGTATTTTGTTCTCTAAAAAACTAATACATTAAAATATATACATTTACTTCTCAGTAAAGTTTTTCGAATAATAAATTATAAAAATAATAATAAATTCAAATTTAAATCGTTCTACCACGAATTTTCAAAAGCCAAAAATGCTTTAAGTATGTGAAAAAAAATAAAAGTTTTAAGATCTATTTTTATTATATCATCCTATAATTAAGTTCTAGATCCACGTCTACTCGTGTGTTGCTCGTACTGCAGTTGGTTCTCTAAGCGTTACAAATACAACAATACTGTACTAGTAATTGAAGGCAAGACCCCCAAAATAAGGGGAGGAGGCCGTTTAGACCTGGTATACAGGAACCCGGGGTTTTTAGGGGCTCATTGAAACAAAATTGTTGTATAATATTTAATAATTTCTATAGTACTTTGATATTTTCGATTTTAAATAAATTGTATTATTACAATTAACATTGGTTCATGTTCATAGATTAAACAAAGCATAATTATTAGGGCTCGGATGTTGTTGTAATTACAATTTTTTTCCTATTGCTTGGATTTGTTGCTAAGTAAATTTTAAACTTGTTTCATAGAAGTACGAATTGAAATCTAAAAGTTTTTAGTGCAACTTTTTGCAATTTTTGGAATTTTTTTAATTTGATTGCAATTTCGCTTATTTTTTTTATTTATTATACAAAATCTCAAAAATTATTAGTCAACTTTTTTTTTTAAACCCGTTTGAAGTTAGAATTTCGACGTAATTCGTTAGTTAATCCTAAAATTACGCACTTTAACGTACATATTATAACAAAATTTGGCCCAACCGATTGTTTTGAAATTTGGTGCCTAGATAGAGAATTTCATTGCGAATATTTTGGTGCAATAAAATTTCTTACGGATGAATAATTAAACATTTTACAAGGGTTTGACTAAAGAAAAATCGAAGAAATTACGACAAAGGCGGCATCTACCAATAAACATTTAGTCGGCGACGTCTGGTCGCGCGCCGCCTCAATCCGTGCGCACCTTAATCGTATCGTGGGATTCCCAACATAATTATATATAATTATGTAATCTTTATATTACTATTATATAAACTATGCCGATAATTTTACAAAGGGATTCGTGTTTCATATTTATTAATAGTGACATACTATTCAGTGTTTATAAAGGTGGCCACACTGTTCGGTTTTAAATATCCGTGTACAGCGTATCTTTGTGAGAATTTCCAGTGAGAATTTCATTGCGAATATTTTGGTACAATAAAATTTCTTACGGATAAAGAATTAAACATTTTACAAGGGTTTGATTGAAAAAAAATAATCGGAGAAAGTACGGATCAATTACCTATTTTATTACATATATATCTTATTAACACACAAAAGGTTGAGAGGTTGACAGGTGATGTTAAAATTGCATCTTTTTTTTAATTATTGTCGTTGTTATTATAATTATCGTAATATTAATGTTAATTGACAGGACGTGTTATGTATTATATAATATTTTAATTGCTTAAAATCTAATTTAATTAAATATCCTAACAGCCAATCAGATATGGACATAGTTTCGACCAATGACAATCGTTTTGCTTTCAATAATAAAATAAAATTAATTCATAGCAGTCGTCAGACCATCGTCTCGTCGTCAGTGTTCAAACCGATGCGGCACGGAGAGGTCGTCTCGCCGATCGGTTTCACTCACTCCTCTCTCTCTCCTCTTTCCTCTCTTTTCTCTCTTTCTCTCTCTCTCTTCTCTCTCTTACTAAATCTGTTTTATCTATTATGTGTACACTTTTTTTTTTTCTGACACCTTGTTTTTTTGCGTTTTTCAATTCGCTGAAGGTACGCGTGCGTGATGGTGAATAAGGCATCGGTAATTCGCAGTTAACAACCTGTGTGGTTGCTTAAGTCGCCTGATGCCGTGTACTGGACGTTATCTTAATAATGTGAGGGTACATGAGTGTATTAAACTTAAATTTATAAGTACACGTAGTTTTTAAAACGGAATTCGTGTGCGCGTTAGGTAGGTTCGGTAGGTTAGGCAGGTTTAGGTAGGTTAGGTTGGTCCCCTCCATGAGCCCACCTTGTCGTGGTGGAGGGGCTCATGCCTTTAGGGGCATGCTAACGGGCTCACCAAAAAACGATAAGTTAAAAAGTCTTTGGACATTTCACCCCTGCCCCAGGGCCCCACGGGGATCCATTATCACAGCTTTCTTTCATCATATCTCTCTCTTCTTTTCTGTGTTAGATTGGTTAAGTAGGTTAGGTTAGGTTAGGTTGGTTAGGTACCTGTCGCTGCCTTGTCTGTCTTTTATAGCCTGTCATCAGCTGTCGTCTGCCCTCTGTCAGTCTATCATCTGTCGTTTGTAAACATACCAACATTGCTGCAGGTCCTAAGCCTGGATACAATGTGAAGACAAACTTCACTTGGTACCTATTTATTATTTTAGATTCTGAACGAAGCGAAGCATTTTTTTTCTGTGTACAACTTTTCTTATAGATAAACTTGTCCAAAAGTTTCGATCAGTAACTTTTTGAAACCGGATTCGCCTCTAGATTGTACTTTAGAGAGGTCATTTTTTGAATTTCTCAATTCTTCATTTTTTTTTTTTGAATAAATTACCCAAAATTTGACAAAAACGACTCGGAAACCATCATTTTTTGATCCGAATTTTATGAAAATTTAAACATAGATAGAAAATTATAATATAAGAATGATTTTGGCGCAAGAAAATTTTGAAAATATTGAAAAAAAAAATGTTGGACATTTTTCTAACATTTTTTTCTCATTTATTTTTTATATTATCAGCTTCCCTCGCTCAGAATCGTTTTATTGAAGAAATGAGTAATCGTTTCTTTATAATACAGTACAGCCGTCAAAATAATCCCACCCGTCGTGCGAAGAACACCCATCGTTCGAAGTATGTCCGGCTATTTTATAATAAATTTTATTTTTGAAATTTATATTTATTTGCTTTCCTGCTGTAGGCATTTATACTGCCTGCACGTTCTCACAAATATTACGCCAGTATAACAACATTGACACGTTAATAGCCGAAATATTTGTCATAGGTACCTATAATGTATTTATAATGGTAGTCAGATGATAAATCATTAAAATGTTAGCGTCTGACGACTAAAGTTCCCCTATTGTCAATTGATAAATTATGAAAACTTATGAGTATTTAGTAACCTCTATTTTATTAATTCTATAATAGATACGCTTGGTTAGGTTAGGTTTACGAATAATAATAATTGTTATATAATATACGTAATTATATTTTAGTCATTTATTTAAATACTTTGTTTATAAACTATTTTACTTTTCAAATTTTTAATATTTTTAAGTGTTCTTATAAAAATATGAGTTTAAATTTTAAACGCGGTACACTCGATAGTTTTTTTTCACTCAAAATAAAAAATAGAAAACCATAACTCAAACTAATACTGCTGGTGTCAGTATGCCCTTATTGACACCTAATGGAGGTAATTCTGATTTTACAGCTAATAACCAAAATCAAGATATTTCGGAAGTATCCAAAAGCCAAATTTAAGTTGCAAGAATGAGAAACTAGGATGTAGTATTTGTGTTCAAGCGAAAATTAGTTGTAAATTTCAAAAATCCATGGCTGATAGCAAAATTTGAAATTCGTTTGAGGGGGTAGATTTTTGAATAATGGCTGCTGTAAGTAATAGGACGAATAAACTGGCTTCTTTGAGAACTAAAATAAAGCAATACTCAGAAAGCAAAAGACACGTGTTGGCAGCGAACATATTAAAGAAAAGCTCTGGCAAAGTATTGGCAGGAACGAGACTAGGGGGGTATTACACCCCCCCCTCCAACTCTCAGCTCAGTCGACAAAAATAAAAAGTTGATAAATTTTTTTTTTGGGGAGGGGTATATGTCAACATTTTTTAAGGGTGGTTACACATAAGAAACAAATTGGGGGGAGGTAGCAGCGTATACCCTCAAAAAATTTGATGGGAACGTCACTGGATATACTTGTAAAACCAGATTCACCTCTAGTTGATACTTTAGAGAGGTCATTTTCTGAATTTCTCTATTCTTAATTTTTTTAGGGAAAGGAGGGAACTACCCAAAATTTGACAAAAAAGACTAGTGAGGCTACTATGTCGATTTGATTAATTTAGCACCCCCCCTCCCCCCCAAAAAAGGGCATCAATCTTGAGTAATTTTCAAAAATTTGTATAAATTTCAAGACTTAGCCTCCTAAGTACCCTCTGTGCCTATTAGATACAAATAATGACATGACGTAATCGTCTAGAGAAATACCTATTGGTTATACATCATTATAGGTCATAACTTCATAAGTGTTGATACTAATTTTAACGCGTATTGGAGTTCTTCCGAAGCGTACAGAATGTACAAACATTACTAAATTTGCTAGAACGTTCTAGAATTGGTTGGAAAACGTTGTTTATTGTAGTTACAATAACATCAACAATAAACAACGTTTTCCAACCAATTCTAGAACGTTCTCGCACATTTAGTACCCCTGGTGTTCTCGAACGTCCTCCCGCATATTAAATATGTATAGTGTATTTATGGTACATATATATAGTGGTATATATAGTGGTTCTACTCCGCGTATAAAAGTGTGACAAACTGTAACCGTGTTCCATAGTCGAATAACAGCTTGTTGTTATTCATGCGATTCGTCTCGCTCAGCTGTTCACCGAGTTGTTTACTTCGCGTTCAAGCCGGCGTGTGTTTTTGAATCGAATCGATTTCCAGCGCAGCTATCCCGATCGACTCGTACACTTTATTCGAGGTTCTCGCCCGTGTTTTTGCGCACTGTTTACGTCGTTTCGAGTTTGAAAAAAATCAACTAAGGTAACTACTACATTGCGTTTAGTTATTTTCTATGAAATATTTTCATTTAATTTTGTAATCGCCATTTTTTCCTCTTAATAATTATGTACCTATTGATCGATTGAGAATAATATTGTATAGGTACCTACTTTATTTCCCGTTTTCTATATTAAATTTGAAATTTTCGTATTTTTTCACTATAGGTAGATAATAAAATGGGTTTCTAAACTCTTCTTTTTTTTTTATTTGAATCATTATAGGAATAATCGCCTGGGGATGTAAGCTCGAGAATTTTCATTTAAAAAACATTTTTTCCACTGAAATTAACCCAGATTTTTGTTTTAAAAATAATTTATTTTTTGATTATTTCAATATTTCAAATACGTAGGTACCTACCTAAACATTAAACATTCATATAAATTTTAAAAGCCTGGCATACTTCGCACCATGGGTTTACTCCGCTCCTTGGTTGGTATGCTCTTGGTGGATGTATTGAATTTTAAAAGAACGAATCTCCTTCAAATAAGACTATTCTGAGTGAAGCTTCAGTTTATTCAAGTCAATTTTACTTCTAAATTTATTGACTTAGAGTTATTTCAACAAAATAAAAAATATATTTTTACTCAACCGATTTTATATTCCACTGTTGTTAACTGAGAACAGGAAAAAATATTTTTACGACAAAGTGTTAGAATAAAATTTCCGAAAATTTTTTTCACATTTTCAAAATTTTTTATAGGTGCCTAAACATTACTATTATTTTTGTCTATTTATACTTCAAATTTTATAAAGTTTGGATTAAAAAAAAATAGTTTCCAAGGCGTTTTTCTCAAATTAAAACACTAGATTATTCGCTCCACTAGGAATCTAAAATTATTATTTCATGTATAAATGGTCATTGATCAATAATTTATAAATAGTAAAATGTAATAAGTAAAATATTCCTATGTACCTAGTTTTAAATTTTCAATAAGTTAATTTTGAATTTTTTTTTTTTGAATTTTTAAAAATGTATTTTAACTTGGTACATTTTTACTAATTTTTATTATCATTATTTTAATTGATCTTTATTAAAAGGCCAATAAAATAATAAATTGTGTAAGAATTACTCAAAAAAGAGATATTTTGGGTAATATGGTGATTAGGCCTATTGGGATGTATAATAATACATTTTTTAATACAAAAGGATATGCCATATACAGTAGGTAAACTAATTTGGTAGACATTAATTTGGAAAATAAAAAATTTTCAACTTTCAAAAGTTTATTATCAATTTGCATCAACTCTGTAGAATTTTGAGGCAAATATTTTAAGACAAACATATTTCATTTCATTTTCAAGTCATTACTTATCCTAAAGTTTTATCCGTCAACTTAGAATACAATACTCTCATAAAATTGCATGGGAACATCTACTAAACTATTTTTAAATTGCAAATGATAAATTTAATAGATTTTTGACTATATTCACATTTATGATAAATTATTTTTACAGATGTCTATTCTGCCATATTTATTGGAAGAACTATCTCAACCAACAGTGTATGACCAACACTTTGGTCTGGGTTTATTTGATGATGATTTGTATTTACGACCACAACAGCAGTTTGGTTTGAACACCCGCTGTCCAGTATTAGCGAGGTCTTATCTAAGACCTTACAGATTGAGTTCTGCGGCAGAGAGTGGTTTATCGCACATCCAAAACGATCAAAACAATTTCAAGGTGAATTTGGATGTT
>JAIPRM010002933.1:0-28189 GCA_025469315.1 Stegophylla sp. TES_Ste_2020
TCCTTCGTTCAGAATCGTTTTACTGAAGAAATGATTTATCGTTTCTTTAAAATTTAATACGCCCGTCAAGAGAATACCACCCATCGTGCGAAGTACACCCATCGTGCGAAGTATGTCCGGCTTTTTTGATTCTGAGTGGAACAAACAAGTTAGCGGTAATATGTTCTAGTGTAATATTGTATGTTTCCACCTATCGCTTAAACTGATAACTCAATTTTAACAAATGGGGTGTCTATGGATTCTCTACAATTAATCTTTTGATTCATACTTTAATCATAGTCGTTAAGATTATAAAGGGCCCCAAAATACAACAAAATTTTAAGTTAATATAATAAACACTAATAAAAATCATGAATTTGATTTTCTTTGATATTTTTATTTTTTACTTAGAAACATAATTTTTTCAGGTGTAGGTTTAATTTTTTTTTTTTATGGAAACACTTTTTTGTAGGTACAAAAGTACTTGCCCAAAAGTTTCACACAGCGACTTTGGCCACAAAGCTACCGTTATAAAAAGGTTAATACAATTACCATTTCGAAATTTTCAAAAAATGTATACTAAAAAAAATAATATTAGAACTTTTACAAACTTTAACCTGCACTAACTTGGTCAATTTTCATTAAATTTTGAAATTTTAGATTCTGAGTGGAATGAACAAACTTAGGTTTTTACAGTGATGTCTATTTTTTTCTTCATCTCTTAACATTTTTTCATATAGAAACAACAAAAATTTTTATTTTATTACCGCTTAAATTTAGAAATATGACAGAATTTGTTAGTTTTACATAAAATTACACGCTTGTACGCACATAAAAAAATAATTGGTTCAACAAATCTTTATAAAGCTTTGTACATAGGCGTAGAATTAAATTGTAAATATTTTGGTGAAAGAAAATTGTTTATGAAAAAATAATCAAAAATTTCACAAGGTTTTAATTGTAAAAAATCAGAAAATGAACGGAAAATTTGCTATAAACATTAAAACCTATAAATAATTTTCTATAAATTAAAATGTACATGGATTACTATGTTATTAAATAATAATATTGGATGATTACTAGACATTTGAAAAAAATAGTGGATTTTATTAGACTGTATTATTAAAAAATAAATGTGAAATCTGTAAATAGCTCAAATCTCAAATATATTCCCATAACTCCAAAATATCAGTTATTTAGTTTGTTAATGGGCTATGAATTTATAAAAACAGATTTTTACTGCTTATAGCATTTGAATAATTAAATGTCATTTTACCTGACATATACACAAACACACAATTATTGAGTACCTATCCAACATCATTAAATAATGTTTGTTAAATATATCCTAATCTACAGTTATTATTATTGTATAATCATTGTAGCTAGCTCAAAATTATTTTTTTTAAAAAATGATTCATTATTTCTTAAAAATACAATACACCTACCAAGAGCCATCACACCCTAGGGTCGAAAAATACTATGGTGCAAAGTATATCCGGCTTTTATTTATTTAAATTTATTTTTAAGGAGTTTGATAAATTGGCTATTTTAAAATATTAGTTATTAAGTGGTTAAGTATTTTAAGATTTTAAAAGTATGACCACATAACTAAAAACATTGACATGATAATATTATAAATTAGTTAATAAGTAAATAGTTTTCTAAGAACTAAATGTATCTACAACATTTCAACTTGTTTTGCGTTATTTGAAATTTTTATTTGTGCCTTTAAACATTTTCAAAAATGAAGTAAAAGAAAATTATTATACTGATTTTCTATACATTTAAGTTATTTCTGAGTTTTATATTTTTACAACTGATATTGCATTTATAGTAAAATTCAATACCTATGTATTTTGTAAATTTAAAAAGTGTATTTAATTGTACGTAAATTTATAAGTATACTTTTTGGGATTTAAAATATACATAAAATTTGTAATGTATTAAATTAAAAAAATTACTAACCCTACTTATTAGTACTGTACTAAATTAAATTAATATGTGTTAATTAACATTTTAAAAAAAAACATTCATCTTCTGATGGATCGATGTATAAAGTTTATAATTTCAAAAATTATATTATATTTATTATAAGGTAATAAAACCTTGCAGTTTTATTCGTATCATACTTAAAACATAGTAGGTAAACAATAGAATATATTTCTTAAAAAATTTCTATTTCATATTCACCAATTCCTTAAATAATTACACATTATATATATAATATGTATTTATATAACATCTTAGTGTAGTGTGACAATCAACTAAAAATAAATTTATTCAACAAATTGTCTTTAAATATCACAAAGAAATAATTTTTAGAATGTATAGTAATTAAATTTTTATGATTATTATAAAATGGGTTATATGAAAAAATTATATTTTGTCGTTTTAAAATGATTTTATAACAGCAATTAAATAGATATTTTTCAATAATAACTATAAAATATCAAACTAAAATGTTATATGTATGTATATATATATATTGTATATTCTATTATAATATTTTATTATTACATTTTAATAGTCACTGATAACATGATAACTTAATAATATATTATGATGGTAAAAATTTAATTTCTACATTAAACCTTTATTTTAAATTTTTAATTAACACAAGTAAGTTACCATAATTTGGTCATACATAAATAACAAATTTCACTATTATAAAATTTTGGCAAATGCTTCATAACTTCTTGAAGAGGACGACTGATATATATTTTTTGTTAAAATAACAAACACCTAAAAATAAATATAAAAACATTAATTTTTGTATTTCAATTTAATTATCCTACATTATTAGTACATCATTATTATACATACTTATTATTTTGTTTGTAGAATAATGGGGCATAAATAAAAACTTGAAACAGAAATTATTTGATGCAACAGTTCTTCATAAATTTTTAAAAAACTCTTGAATCTAGTACTGTAATTTGCACCTTGAATGGCTAAAATTTAAATCATAAATTTAAATATAATAATTTAAAATATAAAATATAAATATAATAATTTAAAATATAAAATATAAATTTTATTCAATTGAGTACAATGATTTTTAATCCATTTACCTCATACTAGAATACAACTTTGGTAAGTGGAAGACATAATACGTATGTGTATAATAGTTGTTAAAAATTAATACATTTGTGACCAACACATTTAATTACCTCAACATATTTAATACATTAAAACATATAAAATATTATATTTAAATATTTGATATGTATTATGTTGAAGTTTCTACACTGAAAAGATTTATCCACGTCAGTTTTTTATATTATTGAATAACAACCTCTACTTTTGACTCAATAACCCTGATATACATATACAGGGTATATCAGAAAGATATGACATATAAAATAACTTCTCAATTAATAGTTTTTACATTTTTATTTTCTGAAAATTTTTTTTTTTTTAGTTTTAAATTTTTAAATTTGAAATTTTATACTTCATGATTAGAAAAAATTCAAAATAGCTATCTAATGAATCTGACTTTTAAAAAAATCTTTGTCTTTAAATCTCCTATAAAGATTAATCTATTCATTTTCTAACACTTTTATAAGTTTGCGAACAATTTAATATTGTAAAATAAGACATAATATTGCTAATTGATGTCATATTACCATTTTTATGACGTATAGAAAATGAACGAATAAACCTTTGTTAGAGATTGAAGCACCAATATTTTTCTAAAAATGAGATTTACAAAATGTCTTTTGAATTTCTTCTAAAGTACAAAATGTAAATTTGGGTTTTTAAAAGAAAATAAATAAATAAAATTACTCATTATGACTGTAGCGCAA
This sequence comes from Stegophylla sp. TES_Ste_2020, assembly GCA_025469315.1. NCBI lineage: Eukaryota > Metazoa > Arthropoda > Insecta > Hemiptera > Aphididae > Stegophylla > Stegophylla sp. TES_Ste_2020. Next base: position 3,789 of record JAIPRM010002933.1, read on the forward strand.
TTCTAAAGCAATAATTTTCTGAAAAAAAAAAAGATATAAATTATTAATAGAAAAAAAAATTATTTCATATGTCAAATCTTCCCGATATACCCTGTATATATATATATATATATGTACATATATTAATTTTAATTTTAAGGTTTTATTTTTCAATTAATAGTATAAGAACTATACACATTTTAAGTTTAGAGTAGCAGAACGATAAAACAAGAGCATCATGCAAAAAACCTTCAAAACATTAAATATATATACATATATATTCTTTGAGTTATTGATCTAAAAATAAATAACTAAATATTAATAGATTCTACAAAAATTATTCTCTAACAGAATATTGAGTTGAAAATAATGATTTCTAATAAAAAAAAGTGTATACTTCGCACCATGGGGTGTACTAAGCTCCTCGATTCTGAATGATGGAAGTTAATAATATAAAAATAATAAAAGTCGTCATTTTGAACACACTCACCAAGAGTATCTGACCTAAAGAGCAAAGAATATGCATGATGCAAAGTATGTTCAGCTATCTTGTCTATACTTTACTTTACTTTTTTTTTTACAATAAGTAAAGAAAAGAATAAAAAATAATTTGAAAAAAAATGTTAGAAAAATGTCTAAACTTTTTTTTTTCACCCTTTCAAAATCTTCTTGCGATAAAATGTTTCTCATATTATTAGTCTATGTTATTCTCATATTATTAGTCTATCTATGTTTAAATATTCATAAAATTCGGATCAAAAAATGATGGTTTCCAAATCTTTTTTGTCAAATTTTTGGGTAGTTCATGTTGTTTCAAATTATTTATAAAAATAGTTTAAGAAAAAATTGGACATACTTTGAACCATGATACCCTCTCAAAAGTACCACCCAGAGGCAAATTATGATTCAAAAAATTGCGGGTTGAAATATTAGAAAAGTATTTCCATATGAAAGTGTTAATAAAATAAAAAGGGCATACTTTGCATCTTCGGATTATCTTCGCATCTTCGGGTTTTCTTCGCATCATCGGGTTTTCTTCACATCTTCGAGTTTTCTTCGCTCTTGAGTCAGATACTATGTTGGTGTACTGCATTTTAAACAAACAATAAATAATTTTTTCAAAAAAAAGAATATTGAGTGGAGCTTCAGTTTATTCAAGACAGGGTTCAAGACAATGTTACTTAAAGATTATAAAATATGTTATAATAGTAAAATTAACTAATTTTTACTCGACCAATTTTATATTTCACTATTTACAGAGAAAAAATATAAAAAATATTTTTTTGTGAGAAAAAAATTTTTAGAAGAAATATTCTAAAATTCTGTTTTGCATTTTCAAAATTTTCTAGCGCCAAAATTTTTCTCATATTGCTTATCTATATTTAAATTTTTATAAAGATTTGACTAAAAAAATATAGTTTCTAAGTTTTTTTTTTTTTTGGTTTGGAAAGTTTAGAAAGTGTTTCCCAATTTCCAAGTAAACTATTAAACATTTCGAAAAATGACCTCTCAAAGTACCATCTAGAGACAAATTGGGATTCAAAATGCGGCTGGTCAAAACTTTAGGATAAGTATTTCTATATAAAATCGTGTATACATAAAAAAAAGAAAAAAGAAACATCATTGTAAAAGCACTAGCTTTTTTGTCATGCTCAAAATTTAAAATTAGTATCTCACTAAATAATAGCACTTAAGTGCAAATTGTTCTAAATTAATTTACTTCCCACCCACACCTATAAGGTATATATCTATTAGGTGTATATCTATAATAGGTATAATCTGAAGAAGTAACTCTAGAAGGAGTATCTCTAGATAGTTTATCAAGGAGTCAAAGATATAATTTTGCCCCTGTATCAAGATAAAATTTTAATTATAACTTAGGTAAAAACAAATCAAATATACAAGTATTTTTAATTTTTAAACACAACCACATAGCATACTATACTATACTGATTATAATAGTAAGTTATTAGATTAACAATTAGACTGAGTCTAATTGTTTTACGTAATTAGTTATACGACTGGTAAGGTTAGGTTAGTAAGTTTGGTTTAAGGTAAAACAAAGAATATATATTATTAAAAATTAAAATGTATTTTATAGATTGGTCTAATCATGGTGGAGCAAAAACATATTTTGATCACATTGAAATGTAGATAAAATTTACTTACTTAACGTCAGAAATTAAAAAACTAATATGCCTTAGTTCATGCTTATAGCTTAAAGCTAAACACAAATGTGTATGTAGGTAATATTTGAAATATGAGAATTAGCCATCAAATCATTAGCCAAGTGTCCAAAATATTTCCATAGTATCCACTGTTATAATAAAATTACACAGCACTTAAAACATAGAGTTCCACATTACTCTTTGACTTAAAATAATAATTCTAAATATCAGTGGTTGTCAGTTGATATATTGGACATTTTCAGTGCCATAATAAAATCAAAGTATCTTATATGAGTTATAATGGCCTAAATGCACAGAATATATTATTGTGATTTATATCATTATATTATCTTATCTGTAATCTGTATGATGATTAATAAATTGATAACATTAACCTAACAAAGACTTATCAGTTGTTTTTTACTTGGCAAGGTGATTATAATATTATCATAGGATATATCGTTCTGTTTATGATTAGGTGTGCTTATTTCTGGTGTCTTGGTCTTGCTTATGTTGTGGGCATATATAATATTATAATGTAGTTTATATATATCTGTGGCTGTGGACTGTGTGGTTTTACATTTTGTAATCACTATAAAATAGATTGCCTTGTGTAACTTTATCAAGGCTTTCTAGTAATCACTATTAATTTATTATTTAGTAATTAGTAATTATTATGATAAATAATAACTCATAAGATAGAAAAAATGTATTTTATTTATTATTACTAATTATTTAGTGTTAAAGTTTAAATCACAGTTTAATCTTAAACGATTTTGTTTCAAATTAAAATTATAAAAACTTAAAATATGTCAGTTTTATTGAAATCAAATCTAGGCAAATGGTTCAAACAATTTTTGCCAGTTTTAAAAATCCATAACATTTCATTGAAAAATATTCAACCTAAGATTTTTTACAAGGCAAAACAAAATACACTAACATCCATTCAATATAGTAATATACCACTGTTTAATCAAACTTATGCACCAAAATCAATACTTGTGGGATTTTCATTGCTTGGATTATTTGGACTCGATGAGGATATTGATTCAGAACTCAAATTAGTCAACACCATAAAGAGAGGCCTATTGTACTTACAAGTAAATTTTTAACAGTATTTATAATAAACATACTTTCTAGTATCAATAATAATAATGGCTATTCTAATAAACTATAAATAAATATAGTTATTTATCCTAATTCCTAATATTCAGAAATAGTATATTCTTGTCATTGATTATTATATATCATGACATTCAACATAGTTGATGTGCATAAAAAACAAAGCGTACCTATATGAAAATAAACAAAAATTAATCGTATTTATTTGAATCAAGCCAGATTGTAATGCAAAAAAACCCCAAGCGTATCATATGATAAGTATTATATGATAGATAAATTATCCATTCTCAAATAATTTGAATTTAAATTGTTGGTACCTATTTACTTATATTAGCTCCACTTATAAATAGATCTATTTTCACAGATTATTATTGAAAAACACAGATTACATACAAAATTTTTATTAACAAATACAATTTGTTTCTGATTTTCGCTAACATAACTTTAAATATTTTACCAAAATTAAAAACTGTAAAATTTTCAATTTTTACTTAAATTTAATAATTTTTTTTATATTTATTAACTATGAATATTGTATTTTATGAAACATAATATTACTACACAAACAAATAAGCAGTTATGATTTTATAATTATAAATAGGTACTTTGCAAAATAGTTATAAATTTAAATTAGTTAGGTACCTATATGTATTAGGTAAACTCTTTATATAATATGTATATAACTAATAATTAGAAAAGCAGTGTGAGCAAATCTGACTTTCCAAGATAATTTGTTATTGTACTAATCCTCCTTCAACACTCAGAAATTATATTGATACCACCGTTCAGTTTAAATAATATTGTATACACACATCCACCCTAATACTGCCACTACTTAAAAACAAAATACAATTATAAAATAAATTTAATTTAGTATACATTATATATTACTTCAATTGTATAATTAAAATATCCTTAATATCCCTTTCACATTACCTACTGTCACATATTATTATTATTATTATTATATTGTTTTTTTTTGTTTTGTTTTAGAAAGATGATTACACTGCTTTTGAACAAACTTTACATGATGCTCTCAAAATAGCCTATAATTTACAACATTTTGATGGTTTAACATATGTGTATGATGTATTAGCAAATGGTGCATTTATGAAAAAGGATTTTGTAAATGCAGAAAAACTTTTTGTGACAGTTATGCAACGATTATTGTCCAAAGGAGGTCGTGAAAACGATCTTAATATTTTACATATCAGTCTTAAACTTGCCAAAATTTATGAAGCTCAAAATAATTTCAGGTACATTTTAAATATATTACTTATTTATAATATTAGTAGCTAAACAACCCGGCTTTGCTCGTGTGTAGTTGTTGCTTTCTCTAAATGAAATTCTTAAATCAGATGTTTATTATTTACCTTCTTTCTTTTTTCCGTCCCCTAGCAATATTCCTTAAATAAATGACGTGAATTTTCAAATGAAAATAATAGCATGTGGGTTGTACAGTTAGAGTTAGTTTTATAATAATTAATAGCCGACGCAGCACCAAAACAAAAATACAATAAAAATCATATTACTTTTCCTAGAAAATCATTTATTTTTTTCCAAATTTTTTATTATCAGTCCAACACATTTGGGTAAACAATATTCTTTGTTTGTCCATTTAATATAATTCTATCATCACGCGCCTGATCCTACCGAGTTATTTATTCCTCCTTTAAACAGCCATATTAGAAGAAATTAAATGTTACTTACATGTAAAATGAAATTGTAGCGAACAAAAAAAGCACGATGTACAGCTCCAAAGTGGATCAGAAAAAACCTAATGTCAGCATACACATTTGACAGTACAATGATAAAAATGTAGTGGTGCGGTGAGTTTTCAACACACAATACTTTTGACACACACAGATTTTGAGTTGCCAGATTTGAAACTGTCAACTTGATATGCGTATGTATGTGTTTGTACATTAGGTTGGATCGATAATTTCCATTAGGATTTACCTTTCTCAAATAAATTTTAAATGATACCTATAGGATTTAAAAAAAAAACACTACAGAGGGGGGTATTTTTGCTATTGGAGTAGCTGTTTTCGAGATACAGACGTTTTTTCATTTTTCATACATTTTGTTGTTGTTTTTGGCCATGTCGCAAGGTGTGCACTTAAGAGGTCATAACTCCAGAACGACTTATTGCACAGCTTACAAACTTCACAGAAACCATCAACATATCAATCTTAATATGCCCTGAAAATTTTATTTAAATCGTTTTAGTGGATCTTGAGTTATAAAATTTATTCAAAATGTACACTTCATTTTATATAGACAGATATTTTGTGAAATAAAACTATTTAATCTAATTTTAAAATGTATACATGTGTACTAGGATGGTCTTTAGTTATGGAAGAAGTATAAAAAATTAATATTATTGATGTTTTGATCCCTTCCCTACTTTCTTCAATTATGTTCAGTATTAAAGAAAGTAATTTGGATAAAATAATATATATTATATATAAAAGACTATGGGAAAAAAAACTATGAAAATAAAAACCAAATTTTTATATTTTGCTATCGTTTTTGGCTGTCATATTTTAGATATTATGTAGAAAATTACAAATAAATATTTTATCAGTAGAATAAACTATAAATAAAAATGTCACGTGTACCATTATTGTAATCTTCACATAATTTTTTTAATTGGATTTGTATTTTTTTATACACAATTGTTTTAGTGTTTTGTTGCCTCTATTGTGGTACTCCTAATTTAATTTAAGCTAGCTTAATTTTATCAGCTGCCACTTCTACCTTATTTTATTCTTACAAATTTTAGTAAGTCAGGTTAGTAAAATACACGCGACATTGAAAACTTGACTGAAAACTACTATTTCCTATACAACAAGATATCAATAACTTTTTATTTTATTTATATTCTATTCGACTGACAAAGTATTTATTTGTAATTTTCTGATTTATTAACTAACTTCTTAATTTTAGATTTTGCACAGAGTGAAGAAGCTAGTGTTTTTACAATGATATTTCTTTATTTTTTCTGGTTAGGTTATTCGTATGGATCTACTTGCTCAAAACTTTTGATCAGCGACCTTTTGTAATTAAATTTACCTCTAGTTGATACTTTAGAGAAGTCATTTTTTGAAAATTTCAATTCTTAATTTTTTTTGAAAAACTACCCAAATTTTGACAAAAAAAACTTGAAAATCATCATTTTTTGACACAAACTTTATGAATATTTATCTATAGATAGACAATAATATGAGAAACATTTTGATGCATGAAAATTTTGAAAATGTGATGTAAAATTTAGACATTTTTTTTCTTATCATTTTTTTCCTTTTAAACTTAAAAAAGTGAAGTAAAGTATAGACAAGATAGCCAGATATACTTCGCACCATGGATATTCTTTGCTTTTCAGGTCAGATTCTTTTGGTGGGTGTGAATGACGACTGTTATTGTTCTTTATATTATTGACTTCTTTCGTTCAGAATCGTCTTATTGAAGAAATGATTTATTGTTTCTTTCAAATTCTACACACCCACCATAAGTATCTGATCTGAGGATCGAAGAACACCCTAAGGTGCGAAGTACACACTTTTTATTCTTTATTATACAACAAACAGAATACCTAAAACATGACAGAAAAATATAAAATTTGGTTTTTATTTTCATGGTTTTTTTACTACACGCCGGTATCATATCAGGATATATTTATTTAAAAATTAAACCAATAATAATTACTATTTATTATTCTGCTAAAATATTGGTTCAAAAATTTTGTAAATTTTGTAATTAAATATTTAGTCTATGAAAACTTTATTAATGAAAAAAAAAACTTTACTAAAAATCTTTTAGAACATATCTAGATTATATTTTAAAGACTTTAAATATTGAAATGTTTGTATTTTTTTTTTCAGTAAAAGTGAAATTGGCTTCGAATACTGTATAAAACATTTAGATGAACTTTACAAGAAAGACCCAGAAAATGAAAATATTTTAGGTTTATATGCTCTAACATTGGATGCATATGCTCGTTATTTATTAAATCGAGGAGATTCAAAGAAAGCATTTATCCATTTTGAAAAATCATATGAAGTATGTGTTAAGTTGAATGGTGAAGTATTTGAAATGAATGTTATTTTATTGAATGATCTGGGTACTGTGAGCTATGTACAAGGAAATGTCAAAGAAGCATTACAATTTTTTAACAAAGCAGCAACAATTGGACAACATCTTCCTGACATGGAAAATTTCTCATCAATACTTATAAATCTTGGTAATATTTACTTAAAAGAAGGAATGTTAAAAGAAGCAGAAAAACATTGTGTTGAAGGCATGAAAAATGCTAAAAGACACCATTATGAAGAGGGTAAAAAAGAAGCAGCTCATTGCTTAGAGGAAATAAAAAGTGCTATGATGTAAGTGATCAAATTTTAAATTATTTTCATGCTCACAATAAATTTATGTGATAATTTCTTTCTCCATATTTCTTATATTTTGAAAATTTTTAATCTTTATCAACTATTACTGATACACTAGGTAGTTAGTTAAATTTAGAAAGTGAAATTTTGTAGTAAAAAAAAGAAACTTAATAAAATATTTATAAATTTATTTTTTAAAACAAAGTTCAAGTGTGCTGGTAGTAAATTAAAATATTTTAAAATTACATGTTAAACATTTCAAATGCAAATATTTGTATTAATAATAAAGAGATATAGGTTAATTGTTTTTATTACTTTTTCTTAATAATGTGTGTCTACCCAACATGTCAAATTTTATGAATTGATTTGTTACATTATTCATTGTTATTTAAACATTATTTCCATGTTTTAAATTGTATTGTCTTAAATTTTTGGCTCCTTATCTATAAAGTTAAGTATTATTCTAAATAATTAAGTATATCACAAAAATACTATTTAGAATTAGATGTTTAATATTATATATTAATACATTGTTTATTATTAAAAGTCTATTATCACCTTTTATATTCAATGTTTTATTAATTATTTTTTGAAAACATAATATTATACCATATTTAAAGAATTTAAAAGAATTGTTAAACAAAAATGAATATCGAGAATCTCAAAAAAATTTATAATGATTATGTTTGTTTTCCATTTTATGTTCAATATATACACATTTATTTTTTATAATTATTCAGAATTCAATGAAATTATATGTAATATAACAATTAGTATATCGTTAAGAAATCATTATTACTTTTTATTGCTACACTTTAATATAATTTATTAATTCAGTCATAAGTACTTTCTTATGTGAATTTGTGCTTAAAATGAATTTATACTAAAAATATGTAATGTAATAATAATATCAAAAATAAAATGATTTGCTAATAACAGTGATGATTCAGTATAATGTATAAGAATTAGTGTAGTATAGTATATAGTACTTAAAAAAAATATATATTTAACTTAAATATAACATTTGTTTATTGTTTATATAAATAATATTCTCTTTATATCTTTAATTGATAATATGTTTGCTATTGTACTGTATACTGTTTAACCATACAATAATCAATATATAATAGATGAAAATGACTGCTGATAATTTCAATAAAACAACTTGTTTATTCCTATTTATTTATTTAAACATCTGTTGAAAATTATAAGTAGATATTTTATTATGTAAATTAATAATAGATTATTAGTTGTACACTTTTACTATTTTTTTTTTTTTTTTTTTTTTTTATATTATTATTGATTTTAGTAATAGCATAATGATACAACACAATTTGTGATCAAGTCTTCTATACTTCAATATTAATAAACCTTACAGTTTTATATCATGATTAACAATAAATTAGTGTGTTAAGGAATAATTATAATCTGTAGTATAAATGTCAACTCCAAAACTTAAAACATATTTTTTATTAGAATATATAGGTATACGTCTAGTCATAAATGTATCTAGTCATTATTTAATTTTTAAATTATATTTGTTAAAATATAAGTGAACCATGTATTTTATAGAAAAAAAAATATCCTCAAATATTTTGTGTAACATGAAATAAATAACTATTTCATAATTATACTGTTTTAATTTATTTTATTATATATGATCAATTATACAAAATCAGTAGTATACATAAGCCATTAAGTGTGCCTGACCCAGATAAAATTAATAAATTACTGGGTTTTACCTCGTAGGCTTGAAAATTTTGGGAGATTATGTATTATACCTAACTATTCTAAGCCATTTTGACTTGTTGTAGACTGATAAAATATGTAAGGCTCAGTGAGATTGCTGGTACTGATTGAATATTTAGATTTTAATAAAGTGTGCATAATATATATAACTGGGTTATGATTGGCCAGTGAAAAGAGACTTTTGATTGCACCTTTGAATAAAAAGTGTATAAAAGCCAATTGTTAAGAAAAAAAATTAAGTTTTCAATTGTTGAGTGTTTGAAGAAAGTATATATACTGCATTTAATTGTACTTAGATTAGATTACTATCAAATAGATGTATTATGATACTAACTATTTTTTTTTGTTTTTTATTAGTAAACATGTTTTGTGTTGTAGCTTGTGAGTCGCAGTTTAGCCGCAGTCAATGTCATAAATAGAGGTGGACAAGATTGATGGTCGCTAAGGACGTAACAATGTTAGGGGTGCATTTGATTAGGTTCAATATTTATGGATAATTTTACGTAGATAAAATCAAAATGATTAAAATACAGAACTTGTCTTTTGGATGGTAATGACAAAATTATATTTATTATTTACTATTTATATAATGAATGTACTTATAATATACTTTTAGGCTATAATTATTAATTTTATGTATTCAATCGTACAATGTAAATAGTATAATATGGCATAATGTGTATAACCTTGTTTGGGAAAATATTGATTCCGCCAAAACATCTGGTTTCAAAAAAAAGTTTTGTATCGATTTCACCGGCAACTGATCAAAAAAATAATTTATCGATTCTGCCAACTATTGACTCTTATAGATTATACATAATATTTTTACTTAATATAAAGTATATGCTATTATGGATTATCAATCCGAAATGTCCCCATAAAGCACAGCAAGCTAATGGATATTTTTGATTTGTGAAGCGAAACGGAAGCACCGATGACTGTAGTGATTTGACTGAACACCCGATAAACTAATCTATGCCGGTGAAATTGATACATTATTTTTTTTTAAACAATAGCCAATGGAATCGATACATGACATTTTTGAACAGTAGTTAACGGACTCGATATACTTCCAGTGTCCACCTTATATAGTCCATAGTTATTGTTACATAATATATATTATGACTTTTGATTTAGTTTTCATGGAAATATAGATATCATTTGATATTATATAATTTATTTTAATTTTAGTATTCACTCAAAATAATTACTGGTATATATTTTCAATAATTAATTTAGTTTACTGGAAAAAAGATATTATTTTTCACACAATTATTTCAATATTGCTAGTAGGCTAAATTGTATAGCTATTGATTTATAGTTAGTTTGTTACACAAACGTGTGTACATATTATGTTATGGCTTTTAAAACATAAGTTTTCTTCCCTTAACCTTACCTAACTAATGATAGTATAATATACTACATACATTTTATCATATAAAATAAATTAAAATATATTTTATGAAATTTAAAAAATTAATTCGTTTATGATGGTACACATTTTATTTTATTAGAATGCCGTCAAAAAAACTGTTCAGCGTTGAATTTCAAAAAATAAAAAATAAACTTGTAGAAAAAAAATGTCTATTATGAGTTGATTTAAAAAGTTCGCTGTATAGTTTAATCTCATCTGATGTTCACCTATCTACTGTATCATATGATCAACACAATTTTGAAAAATGTATTGCAGTCAATCTTAATATAAATTTAAACATTTTAATTTCTGCTGATTCTTCTGAAACTATTATCCCTCCAAATTATGTAACAACTAGTTCCTAGAGTAATCTCTTCAACTGACTCAAATTAGTAAAAATGATTTCAAATAGTAACATCAATTTTTAGAATCCTGCTAAATAGTCATTAATTAATAATGAAACAATTAATAATTACTAAACATAGTCTCAATGATACTGATTTAACCAATTATATTTTCCTTAATCTAATGATGGTCAGCCTTTTAGCGTAAAATGGTTCTGCAAAACTCCAACTAATATATTTTATTAATGAAGTAATTGTATAATATTGTATAAAATTATTTAATATTGTGATATGTTCTATTTTTAATTTTATAATTTTGTAATTTATGAATTTAAATATTAAATATATTTTATAAGTCAATATATGGCTATCATAACATTGAAATATTGGAGTTTAAGCATTAAAAAGAAATTATTGTATAGAATAAGAAAAAATGGGCATAGTGAGTGAATCCGCTAAGGGAGCTATAGAGGGTAGCTGCAGGCACAAACACAATGGGATCATAAGGCGATTACCCACTTCCAAACTTCGAATATTGGTAGATGTCACCTAAGCCATTGACAGGTTTCCAAATTCTAAAAGAAAATTAGATTTTGCTTTATAATTTATAAAAAAATTTTATATGTTTTCGGTCTATATTTTACAGATATTTTCAATTTTTTTAATTTTTACTCTTCGTAGTACAAACTTCATTATTTAAATAAATAAAAACTATTTTTCCAGTGTTGCTAATTATTTTAGCAAAATTAATAGTTGAAACTGAATTCATACTGTAAAGAATTATTTATCATAATACATAGGTTCTATTAATTTTTATATAATATACCTATATTAATGATATAAAATACCCCCCCCCAAAAAAAAAAAAAAAAAAAGTTGTAGTAGTACGATTTTTTAAAAGAATAGGAGCCCAATAACGATATTCATTTTGATCACTGTGAATTCTCCAACTGATATTTTTATAGGTACCCACTAACGTCCAACTAAGTGTTAATTTTTTTAACCAAATAGTATTGTTTACGTACAAGTACAAATATCGTTATTACGGTTTAAACTAAAATATTTTTGAAATGAACCGTTAATAAGAAAAGTGAATAATAATACCATGAGGTATACAATGCGTATTGCTTTGTTATCAATCAATTCGGTGATTTTTCGGATAGTGTAATGAGTAATTTATTCATCGAAAGAGTCCCTGATATATTATTTATTACGGAATACCCGATGATAAAATATAATGATTAATCGTAATGTACTAATGAGAAATGTATCAACTGATGGATTTTCGAAACGTCTCGAATAAATATTACTCGTGCATTAATGTATTATTATTATTATTATTATTATATTCGGCAAAAGGAGAAGTTCCAAAGTATAAATTAATGGCGCGTACCAACGCGAGAAAGACAGAGAGAGAGAGAGAAAATATAGACCATATAAAGTGGGTTTAAATCACAAATAATGAACACCCTTAACATTATTTTAGCTCGAACTGTTTCTGACTTTGTGAGAGTGCAAAAAAAAAAACCGAGAACGAAATATTGTATATACGGTGTACCGAGGGAGAAATAATTATCCGATGTCTGTTTCTAATTGCAGTACGTCGTCGTCGTCGTCGTCGTCGCCGCCGCGTGTGCTAACGCAAACATTATAACGAATATTTTCGTGGTGAAATGTCGCGCGCATAGAACGCGTTTAGAATCAACGGATGGTCGTCATTCGATCGTCAACACACGACTATTGTATATTTCGATTGATTATTATTTTAATATTCTTTCGATAAATTCAACATAATTATATGCTTAAATATTTCATCAAATAAAAATAATAAATAAATAAAATAATAAACGCTTAAATATTTCATCACGTATTATTACACGACGCAACTTACTGGTGTATAGATTTTATAATACACAAAATACATACAAAAAATACCATATATTTACATGAGATTGAAATCGCTTTTCTCTTAATCGCATTTATAATTATAATATTATGTTTATTTCAGATTCTGAATGAAGCGAACTTTTATAATATTATTTATTTATGTATACATCTTTTTTTTTTTTTTTTCTATTTGGAAAAAAGTTTTCTACTTTAAAAGATACTCGGGTCAGTGCGAGTAGCAAAAATTACCGGTAAAGTATTTAGATGAGATGGTAGTCGGTAGAGAACACATTTCAAAAATCTCAATATCTTTCAAAAAAAAAAAGAAGAAGAAGAAAACTACTCCATAATTGAGTAATTGAGTAAAAACGGTAAAGTGTGCTGTAAATAAGATATTCATAAAGTCTAATAAAGCAGTTTAGTCCTAACTCAAAACAAATGGAAGTAAGAACATGTCATTTTCACTCATTATCGAAAATAATGTTGGCTCAATGTAGCATTTTTTTTTAACTTAAACCTAAAGTTTAGCTTTAACTTAAAGTTCAAAGTATGGCTCAGATGACTGTTAACCCAAAATGGCATATTTTTCTTCACCAAATACAATAAAGAGTATAATTAAATAAACTATTATCATTTATTTAGTACTTTTAAAAAGTATAAAATTTACATAATCAAATAATCTGTTATCATAGTTTGTTACAATTAGTTGTTATATTATTGTTATAATTCGTAATTTCGATTAATTTAATACGTATGATAAATATTATAATAGGTAAAGTATATTTCTAAAATAACCAAAAATAACCGTCATAACATCATTATTTTATTTCATTATTATTTCAATGTTAGTGTTAAAAAAAAATGAAGTGTGTTCATGAGTTCAAGTATTCTAATAATTCAGATACATTTTTATAGGCTTCAAATCAGACTGTCTCAAACTCATGCCAAAGTAACACCGAAACACTCACAAATTAAGCCCCGCAAAAATTTTTCGCACATAGCCCCGATATTTACCAAGCCGACACTGCCTGTATGCAATTTGAAGCTACGAAAAACATACTATCGATTTGCATGTCCTTAACCTGAAAGAGATCTGTACGAGCTTAAAACCCGAATTGAAGGGCTCCGTGCAGCAACAAGACAAGTCCAATTTTTTTTTCGAAACTTACTTTTTGGTGTTATCGTATACAAATATTTTTTCTTTACATTTCTATGCGACAATAAGACAAGTCCAATGATTAATTATGGAGTTATTGAGTAAATGGACTTTGTCTGGTTTATAATATTATGGGGAAAAAACAAGATAAGTCCGGACTTGTCTGATTTTTGCTTGTCTTTAGACTTGTCTAGGTTTTCGAAAAATGTATAACAATTAACGAACAAAAAAACCAGGTAAGTCCATATGTTTCATACTTCCAAGTCATTTTAGAAGATCAAAAATGTATTTAAAAATGAAATCAATTTTACTCAACTATTAACATGAAATTAATGATACTTGTGTCGAATTTACAAATGAAAATATAAATTTTTAATGTTTCGGTGAAACAAAACATGTCTCCTGAATAATTTCAAAATATGGACTTGTCTCGTTGTTACACGGAGCCCTTCAATTACGCTCTGCAAATGGATAGATAAAATACATGATCGATATAACGTGTGGTAGATACAACAACAGCGAGTACACAAGTGCCTGAGTAGCAGTCATAGTCAGTATTAATTATTAGTTGTTACATATTAAATAAAAAAAACTCTAATGTTTTAAAAAACTGTTGTAAATATGATTTATATTGTACCTCACTTTTATTTTTCATTTTTGAAAAAGTGTTTTAAATTGAAAGACTGATATACATTGTACTATGCACTTTGTATATTTATAATCAATAATAAATACGGTATATTTAATAATAATTTTAAAAGATGGTTTAATGTATTACATTTCAGATTTTGAGTGAAGCAAACAGGCTATAGGCGTTACACAATGATGTTTGTTTTTCTGCAAACACTTTTTCTACTCATTACACATCACTCACACACTCATTACACAAAAACAGCTGAGTCGATATTAAATTATCAGATTTAATATTATAGTTATGAACTAGATCGTTTTTACAATTGAAAATTATTACATATTCCTAAATTTCCATTATCCTCAAAAACCCAAATAAAAATAATTCGAAAATACTAGTTTCAGTTTTGATTTCAGTGCATCGAAATTCGCAGAAAAATTATTAAAATAAAATTTTGTAATAAAAAGAAAAGTTGAATTGTGAAAACTGTGTTTATATCTCTTTAGGACTTACTACATATGACATGAAAACAAATTTTATTTCAATAGAGAAAATCCAAATTTTTGCATTTTTACAGCCAAAAGAACAAAGTGAGCATGCTTAATATATAATGTACATATTTTTTAATTCGAACGAAATCCTTTATAAATTATTTAATTGACAGTTTATACGTTTCCAAATCTCACTCTACTGTCGGTGTCACTGTTGCGAATCACAAAAACATACATTTTTTCATCAGATCAATGCTGTTGAAGTTGTGCTCCGACTGGAATGTCTATGTATAATATTTAATGTACTTGTAGGTGTATTTTGGTACAACGGTTTAAAAATAATTTTATGAAAAATTAAAATAATTATATCTTTGGTGCTTATAAGTTACAAAACTCTGGGTGACAACGATTACCCGAAAACCTGTCGATTACAACGATCCGTTTTTCCATTAGCGTTTGGAGAAAAATATCTTGTTAAATACTGATAATAATAATAGTAATAATACTTACCATTCAAATTATAAAAATTACAAATACACTCGTACGTCCCACTCATGTTGACCAAAGTAACTTATCTAAAGACAAAGATAATTGTCTAAACATTTATCTAAATATAGATTTTTTTTAATAACATGCTAAATCAAAAGAAAAGATACAATGTGACTACAATTTATTCAGATAAATAAAAATATAAATTGTTTTATTATCTTGATTAATAGTTTAAAAAATCAATACCAGCAGCATTGAATAAAATAAGAAAATTGATGATTAGGTAAATGTCATTTGCAAAATTACATCCTAAACAATAATATGTTTATTACAAGACTATTGGAAAAACCATTCAAATTTCTAAAATGTATATCGGAGACATAGTTAATTAATCTGACATAACTGTATTCAGACGTAGTTAATATTAATAATTATCATATTTAGGGTCTGGAAGTTCATGCACTAAAAACCACCAAAATATGCATCTAAAATATGCAATAAATATGCATTTATTAAAAAAAAAAATAAATTTTAAATTATTTTCGTTTTTGGTAAAAATAATTCACAACAATCATTAAATCATATTATGAATACTTGGAATTATCTGTTGAATTCTTCCACAAATAATAGTTCTTCGAATTTGTTGTCAGAGGAGTATTCGAGCATGTGACGATTAAGGTTTTAATTATAAATAAATAATAAAAAATAATAAATTATTAAAGTAGTTAATATAATTTTAAACGTGTTTTTATTTTAATTTGTGACTTTCTTATAAAGACAAAATTTTTTAAACAAATATATTTTGAAATATGCTCAAAGCCCGACATTTTCATGAAATATTAATAAAAAAAATATACATATCACAATTAAAATGCAATAAAATATAGTTAAATGCAATTTTATATTAAAATATGCATATTTATGTAAAAAAAACCTCAAAATATGCGAAAATATGCAAAATAAAATTTCATTTTTGAAATTGTTAGATTGTGATTCAAATTTGCTGCTCATCCAGCAACTTTTTAACGCACTAAGTAAAAACATGCAAATGCATGAACTTCCGAGCCCTAATCATAATCATTAGAAAATAAATCAAATTGGAATTCAATTATCCATTTAGTACAGATTACACAATTTCTTTACTGAGATAATGCATCAAATAAATATTTCTTAATCCATCTAGATAAGATAAAAGGTAATAAATTATTTATCTAGCTAAATGTATCTTATTATGCTCAACACTGGTCAAACTATATATATATATATATATATATATTATATATATGTAAACTCGTATAATATTCGTGTATTAAAATTTTCTTATAGATATCATGTAAATATTGACCGTTTCTAAATGTTTTAATATTATACTCCGGGTGGTAATTTTTTTTTTCTTCTTTTTTGATATTCTGTTTGTTAGATTTATGCACAACGGAACATTTTTTAAATAAAAAAATTTCCCCTGTAGGTATATATATATATATATATATATATATATATATATATATATGAACAAGTGTTTAATTAAAAAAGTTTTTTGGAACCTACAATAATGTCCAATGTGCGCGATTACGTGAAGTGAAATATTTATACGGGTACGTTAATGTAGGGAGAAAAAACGTTGAGGGAGATAACAGCGTAAAAAAAGTAAAACGTCTCGACCATTAGTTTACCACGTAAGTAATGGTTCCGCAGCGAATTCGAGGCAGGTACAAAAACAAAACCGGCATGCCAACGAGACGGTTTGTAGAACGGTAGAGTTCAATTTAATTTTAGATTCCGAACGGAGTGAAGAAGCGTATGACTTTACAATGATGTTTATTATATTTTTTCTTCTTCTTCTGCAAACACTTTTTCGTATAGAAACACTTGTCCAAAATCATTTGATCAGTAGTAACTTTATAGATCCAAAATCACACCCATATGGTGCTTATAAGGGATAGTTTTTCACATTTTTCAACATTTTTTTTAAAAACTCAAAAAATCTCACAAAAAGAGACAAAATATGCTATTACCGGATTTTTCGTAAAAATGAAAACGCTTTTTAACATAACTTCAAAAATAATGTACCTAGAAACTTAAAACGTTCATCAACTAAGTACTAAAAATGGTCGTCACGAAAACATTTCATAAAAATTTCAAAAACATTTGATCAACTTTGAGTTAAGTGCAGCATTTTGAAAATTTCGGAAATTCCTCTTTTTTTGTTAGTTTTTATTTAATAAAATTTTTGTATTCTGACATTAAGACTTGAAAATTTTAAACTTCAAAAAATCGTTAGTCGAATTTTTTCTCTATAACCGTTTGAATTTTCAACGAAATTCCTTACTTTTACTTAAAATTAAACACTTTAACGTACATATAAGAAAATTGACTTTTTTGAAACTTGGTGCCTAAATTATATGCTACTGGGTTCTTCATAAAATATTATATTATTATTATTATTTTATTTTTGTTTTGTTTTTACGATTTAATATAAAAGGGAATTCTTGAAAAACATTTTGGTATTATTTTGATATTTTTAAGCCAATTTGATTTATAATATACAAAAATGTAATATTGTAAGACACTATTATTTCGTATGTAAATAGTTTTGGATGTATATGTTACTGTGAATGTCCTCAATTATAGTGTTCTGCTCGTATGAACAGAATAAACTCTACAAGTGTATTTATTTAGATGATTGTGCTGTCATAGTTAAATTCCGCAAAAATTAAGTTTAGATTTTCGAAAAATATCCCGTACACACAGAATAAACTCTTAAATTTAATTTATTTAGATCATCGTGTCTGTCACGGTTATCAAAATAATTTATCGGCCCATCTAAATCAAATCAAAACAGATTTATCCGTTACGAAAATTAGCCCGTATAAACATATAAACATTTAATTTTTTTCATTTACAAATAGGTTGGTTTTTTACAATCGATTGTTAACACGTTTAACAAATTCAACAAACCCACGGGCCGCCGCGACGCATATAGTTATACAATTTACAGGTACACCATTGTTTTATAATTTTTCAAGAACTTTATACTTATTTTTTTTTAGTAACAAAAGCGGTACTAAAACCTTCAGCAGACTGTCTTCATTTGAATAAGGTTTACAATACCCGGGTAATGTGTACATAACAGTTTTCTTCTTCTATCCATAACATACATAAAAAATTTTAACGTCGAAGACGCAATTAGTAATAGGTAAACAAAAACACACTAAATTTCACATATTTAAATTTTACCTCAACCGAAATGCATCTCATATTTAAAATATTTAAAATATTTAAATTCTACATTTAATGTTGTTCTCAGATGGTTGAGAGGGGTATGAAAAGAAAATGTGTTATAAAACTAATTCATTGTAAAACTATTTTTAATGAAAAAAAAAAAACAGTTATAATTTATTACATTTTTTAGATTTTGAACAAAGCGAAGAAGCTAGTGATTTTACAATAATGTTGATTATTTTTTATATATTTTTATTTATTTTAACTTTTTTTATTTATTTTTTATTCTGTAAATACTTTGTCGTATGGAAATACTGGTCCAAACTTTTTAACACCAGATTCGCTTCTAAATAGTACTTTAAAGAGGTTTTTTCAAAATTTTCATTTGTTTTCAAAAGGGAAAACTACCCCAAATTCGACAAAAATTATTCGAAAACTATCCTTTTTTAATCAAAACGTTATGAAAATTTTAGCATAGATAGACAATACTATGAGAAATAATTTGGCACAAGAAAATTTTGAAAGTGTGAAAAAAAAATTTTGGTATCACTTTCCTTTTTATTTTTAGTATAATTTTCTTTTACTCTATTGGTTACAAAAAATAAAGTAAAGTAAACTAAAGCAAAGATAACTAAAGTAAAGTAAATTAAAGTAAAGCAAATGCAAGTAAAGTAAACTATAGATAATTATGTCAGACATACTTCACATCACGTGTATTATTTGTAACTAGAGTCAGATACTCGGATTGAAAATTACTACTATTATTGTTTTTTATATTATTAATATAAATTAGAAGAAATTATTTGTCGTTTCATTAAAATTAAAAACACTACCATGTGTATCGGATCCAAGGAGTGATGAAAAGCCTTGGTGTGAAGTAAGTCCGGCTCTCTTGTCTTAGCATTAATTTAGTTTACATTGCTTTAATTATTACTTTACATTACTCTACTTTACTTTTACAAAATGCACCTTCCGTATTAATTTTAATAGCGATTTTTCAAAGTTCTACCAATGAATTTTTCTTTGTGGAGTATTCATTATACTTATTTTAATCTTACAACACAAAAAATGTATTTTTGATATAAAGTTACTTTATTTATTTTAATTAATACAGTGATTGCCCATACCTGATAATGTGTACATAGAATATAATTATAAAATCATACAATTATGATTGTTATTATGACATATTATTTTTCAGTTGTGGTGTGCATGACATTGATTAAATAAAAAAAAACATATTTTTTAACTAAAATAATTAATTAACTCTCATATAATAATTAATATACATCTTCAACGTCAAAACAATATTAAGTGTTTATTTCACGTGCTTAAAATATTTTTAATCACAACAATAATATACAGAAAAGCGGTAAATATTCTATAATAATATCATAATAGATGAATAGCCTCATCTTATACAATGATTTAGTGAGTTTATATTTTTTTATTTTTAATTATTATTAACGTACTAAAAACTATCGAAAAATTACCATAAGAAGCCAAGGTGCTCATAATTAATGCCATAGAGAATGTTATACAGATATAGATCTATATAAACATATAACTAGTGTTCACAGGTGTATAGTTTCTTTTAATGAAATTAAGCGAATTCACTCACAATAGTATAGAATAAATTAATTATCATCAATAAAATGAAAACAAAACATGTTAAACGAAATTAAATTAATCCAAATTGTCACTGGAAACGTTATAAACATACAAATCATTAAAGTGGAATTCTAAGTGAATTTTTAATGGTTGATACCAAATTTGTAAATGATTTAAAATTTTTAAGCTGTTAACATGACTAATTAGTACATACTATTAAATTAGTTAACGTATCAAATAAATAAAGAGGAATATATGGTGTGTGTTAAGCACGATCCAAAAACATAAATTGTTTCTCTATCGTTGACAAAATATTCTTTATGAACAAATGTATTTTTGAAAACATATCAGTTAATTGCATGTCACCATTATACTCACAAATGTCCTTAATTTTATCATAATATTTATCTAAACTTTTCTCCTCAACAGTTCCGAGTAATTTAGACATTGGATTTAGTATTTCCTTTTCAATAATCTCTACCAAACTGCTTCCAAGGCAACTTACATCATTTTTACACAACATATTAAAAACATATATTTTTTCTTGACAAAAATCAGCATACTTTTGATGCTTGTAACATTTTTGATATTGATTAATTTCATTGTTAAATTTTAGAATACTTTTAATTCCAGCAACACAATTTTCATCTTCAACAGTTAGATTTAATTTTTTATCTTGGTCTAACTTATATATTTCTTTGGTCAAAACAAACCAAAAACTGTAAAATACATAAGACGTCCATTTAACGAACAAATTCTGATATTCAACGAGATCGTATAAATTCAACATGTTTTCAGATATGTCAATTTGGATATCGTGTATACTTCTATTTTCTCCATGCCAGTTAAAATATATTCCTTTTGCTAATAATTCAAGCTCATTAATTATACACTCGTTTCCAGTCAGCCATGAAATCGAATACATTTCGAAATACTTAGCACTATTTATTACTATGCCATCAGTACTTTCATTATTAACATTATCATCTATTATCGCATCACTTTTTTCATGATCAATACTTTTGTCTTCTGTTATCTGATTCTCTTTATTTTTTGAAAGCGATTTCTTTGAACAAAGGTTGTGACTGTAAGTTTTAATGGCATTCACTACGTGTACAACACCAGATGACTCTTTAGTTGGTGTTGTTGGTACTGTTGGTATTTTTATCAAACTATTTTTTAATGAACGCATTTTGTCGTCATTTTCGTCTTCGTTTTCATTAACGTAAAAACGAGTTTTCATATCTGCGCAGTGTCGCATTTGGTAGTTATCGATCAAATTCATAATGATGTTTTCCCTTCGTTTTAATGTATTTTGTCTTTGAACAAACAAATCTGCCATTTGCGAACCATTTTGACTATTATTTTCAACTATATCAGTAAAAGATGCGTTTATTAAATGGATAATACAAGCCAATATGATACTTCGAAAATCTCTGTCATCTCGTAAATAATCGACTGTGTCCCATTTTTCATATATTTCAAGTACAATATTTAAATATGATTCATAACTACTGCGAATATCTCCAATGCATTTGGTCACAGAATTATCGGTCGTCTGTTCTTTACTAGATAAACATTTATCACACATAGATTGAATTTTGAAAAAATTGATATAAATGTCAGGCAATGCATCGCATTTAATTTTATTGTTACCAGAAGGATTTTGAACATCACTCAAGTCCAAATCTAATGACAAATCGTACACCAAAGTTGAATTATTTTCCGATACTTTATAAAGCGAATTGAATAACCACCAAAATTTACGAAAACTTTTACCTAATATAACATTAATAAAATCTTCAAATGATAGACATTTCTTATCCAGATGATACTTGGGGAGACGCACGTCCGTAAGACCGTTTGCTTTAAGTCTACTTTCAATAATCTCTTGTATATGCGATGTTTTCATTTTACCATTCTTTTTATAATTTTGAATTTTGCATACGAACATGAAATGGTCAACCATTTCGATCGGGAAAACTAGTGATTGTAATTTCAATGTTAATCCATCGCATTCTTCAATATCCGACGGATCAGCTTTCTTCCAATGTTCTGCCGTTTCCTGAAGTATCAATTTCAGTATAATTTTGTAAATAGCTAGCATATACTCGTAGACAGATCCGAGTTCATACAAGTGCTCCACATTTTTAAACAATTCGCGAATGGTTAAAAAATTGTTTTTATTATTCATTTTAACACTGGATTTTTGTAAAAATGATAAACAAAATATTTTGTACTTATCATCGTTTGTGGAAACGAGTTCACCTCTACTACATTCTTGTAACTTAATGTCATCCATATTAATTGGTAAGTACGGTGAGTCCTTAAGGTTAAACTCAACTATACGTTTGAAAAAATCATTGAAATGTGTTAAATAAAGTTTCTTTTCAGTTAAGGCTTGCTCAGATTTGTATTCATTAGTTTTTTCTGGATCGAAATAACAAAATTCAATACCGAATCCCTGAATGAGATTCCATATTTGTAATATCACGCGGCGCATTTCGACGAATACTTGTTTACCATGATTCCTTGGATTATATTGTTCCACTATGAATTCTATGTTTATATTTTGACTTTCAGAGTCTTTGAAACTTTTGACGTACATATACGTCATTAACAGAGTTTTCATAAAATACTGTTCGTGTGATTTAAGATTTTGATATATATCCTCAATTTCAAAAAATACAGTCATCGCTCGTGATAAAACTTCTTCAAATGATTTCAAATAGTTTACTCCTTTCAAACAGTATTGTGCATCCTCACTTTCCTCTTTTATTCTTTCACTAGGTGGACAAAAAGCTAACAAATAAAGAACAATCTTCATTAAATCCTTTATTCTATCAGCGCATTTACATTTTATAAATGTGAGGGATATTATTAAATCTTCGTTATTTTTATCATCGACTCTAGAATTAATTTTTGAATACCATTCGACAAATTGCAATCTTTTTCCATGTATTAATATGGTATCGGAACTATTTATCTCATCCTTTAAAGTCCAGAATTTCACTATTACATTTGCGACAACGGTATTAATTATAATCATAAAAAAACACCAGTGAATTATTACCGTAGGATTCATTCTGTATAAATATATGTAATTTAACACAGAATAACAACTTAGTATACCACAGGATTTTAGATGTTGTATTTATTTTATTATTACTCACTCAATTTTGAAATTTGAATGAATCGGTCTTTCAATGAAATATTTCTTTCAAGCTTCGATTATAATCGATATCTATAAACACAAAATTAATTATATAATATCACACATTCACCAATAGTATCATGCAGAATTTATTTATTCAAATAACTCCCTTTTTATTTAACATATATATATATATATATGATGTAAAAATTACAAATTCCCGCTTACTACTTTTTCCTAGCAATTTAAACATATCCCGGAAATTAAAACATCTAATGATGTGAAATTTCTCCAGAATGACCTAAATCTATTAAATAATTGATGTGTTCTTAATAAACTATATTTCAATATTGATAAATGTGAAATTATGACATTCTTAAAAAAGCGTGTAACTCAAACTTATAAGTATTACTTAAATAACACTGAATTGGCTAGTGTTTTTCATACCAAAGTCTTTGGTGTTTGTTTTAACCATTTTTTTATCGTTCAATGATCACTATGCATACGTCATAAGTAAATCATCTTCGATGTTAGATTTTGTAAGTAGAATCTGTTCCAATTTCGACAGTCATATATCTCTAAAATCTCTGTATTGC